>CM025607.2:16161698-16172514 GCA_014621495.2 Entosphenus tridentatus | reverse complement strand
CCCCCCCCCCCCCCCCCCCCCCCCCAAAAATCGTCCAAAATCGCGTGTCGTCATTTATGGACGCCCCCTTAGACCAAAGCCCAACCATACAGGAGAGGACATGTTGACCCCACTGGCGGTGCCCGTGGGAGAGTGGCACCGTTCTCCTCTTGCTATTCTTCTTCTTCTTGTTTGACCTTACCAGGTAAGGCCCCACTAAGCTACGTGGCGCTTTTCCAGACGCGACCTGGCTATCATCACAAACGACAGCTCAACGAAGTCGCTTGTCACACAGAGTGCGGTCCCCAAACTTTTTGGCACCAGGGACCGGTTTCGTAGAAGATCATTTTTTCACGGACCGGAGAGGGGGGGGGTGGTTCAGCATTGGGTCTTTCCCCCTTTTCAAAGAAGCTCTCCAGCGACGTTTGTTTTTAAATCCTTTATATTAAGTTCACTTGCGTGCTTGCTTGCTTGCTTACGACCGTGCAAATCTTTCGGTCGTATTTTAACCCACTTCCCGTGATCCAATCGAGCTGACATTTTCTAAACAGACTCGTTGTGCGTGACAATTACTTTTCGTGAATTTTTTTTTCCAAAATTTTACACTTTTTAGGACAAAAATATTATATTTAATTACCAATTGCTTAATGCTGGCATGCAATCATCTGACCCATAGGTGGCAGCCATCTCAAGCCAGAGGACGAGAGGACTCTAGCCGCCACGCATATAAAGGATTTATAGTGAAAAACGTTGTTTTTACGGGTACATTTTTTTACTCATTGTGGCTCGGGCTTAGCTTGTGGGCTCACCAAAACTGTGACTGAGACGAGTGCGCAGTGCGGGAAAGAGACACGGATGGAAGTTGTAAATAATAAAATAATGGGGGCGGGCCACGCGCGGACTAAAATAAGTGTCGGATTCTGACTTCTCATGAGGAGCACGCAACCGAGACCCCTCACCACGTGCGCAGTTGACAGTCTGGTTCGCGCTCCTGTGAGAATCTCGTGCCGCCGCTGATCTCACAGGAGGCGGAGCTCAGACGGCGATGCGAGCGATGTGGAGCGGCTGTCAATACAGATGACGAAGCTTCGTCATCTGCCAATACAGATGATGAAGCTAAGCGAACATTTTGCTCGTTGTGGGAACAAATTGGTCTAAATTCAAATTGCTCGTGATGGCGAATTCTCGTAGAAAGTATCGCTCTATAAAACGCGGCACGCCTGCATTCAAAGAAATGTCTTTGAGCCTCACTGTGGGATATCTCCGCCATCTATGCCTCTGACTGCTCGGTGACATTTTGAATTAAGATTCACGGCAGTAAGTTAGCGAAAACCCCCTATAATGATCGTGCACAACGCTGAGACTTTCCGATGATAATTTGCGAGTGGAACATGAGCCGAACGGTCGCACGGTATAGGTCATCGGATGGTTGAAATATATTTTTAGGAACTTAAATGTCAAATTCCATCCTGATGTTTCTTGGGTTTAAACTACAGTTGGCAGTTTGAGGCAGGGTGTATGTGAAGGATTGCCAACAATTAAAGAATTTTTTTAAAGTGTAAGAATGTTGGCTATTCTGTACTTAAATTTCGATTTAAATTTCGATTTAAAGCTTTCGTGACTGCAGGGATTCATCTTCTTGGTTCTTTAGGTAAAGTCACGTAGAAGGGAAGTAATAAAATAATACGTTACGGGCAGCAGAGCAGCAAAATCCAAGGCTGTGCTCCCCTCGTTCACCAACCAGCACTGACGAGCATGACGATGTGTGGTCACATAACCACCGTGAACCACCCGGCGTAGAGAGACCCTCATACTGCAGTGGATTGACAAAAAGGGCTGTCCATGTATGTGTTTCGTTTGAAACTAACTTTTCCATGTGCCAGCAAAATGCTCATGTATTGTAAATGTGGTGCATGAACCTTCTTTATAGAGCTCGGTAAAATAAACTGGACCCCTGCATTACATTTTTGGATTTAATTCGTTTCAGCTCACCTTATTAATTATCTAAGTGCATTCACGTTGATTATATTCATATGGAATATATTACATCAAACCAAATGAATCGTAGTTCTACAGTTTATTGTGTTTACACTGTCTGTATTGCTTCCCCAGTCCTGTAAAATATTTCTTTTTCAGAACTAAGAAACCATCTACACATTTTAGTGCTTAATAAACTAAAATCAATCATGATGAGAGTGAAAATAGGATGACCACAGAGCAGAACTTCCATATTCTGCCGGAAGCTTCACGCTGAAGTATAACGCATTTAACTAGGCCAATGTTTAATGTGTGCAAAATATATTTTTTAGGAATAATGACCGTCACTTCTACCGTTGATGAGGATGATCATGGCCATCATTACTGAATGTACAGGTTTATCGATGGGCCCAATTTTTTTTTACGAATTAACGTCACGTGTGTTTTTTGTGTATGTCGTCCCACCAAATTTGGTCGATGGCTTAACATTAAAGGCTACCAAACATTTGCAACAGTCCCGGTGGCAGAAGGGCTGTCCCGCTCACTGCGTAAGCCTCAAGGGTATCAAATCATCGGCATCATATTTTTGGAGGCAGGTAGAGTACTTGCATTGGGGGTCTCAGCGGTGCTGACTCAATGCTGCGACATGAGCGTTAATCACTCCTTTAGCGACCGGTAAATATCAAATAATCCGGTTAATTTTGTATGCAATACATGTGTTGATTGGTTTTATTTTATCATTCCGCAACACCTTTCTGCATCTAAAATGGTCACTTTTCGTCTCAAACATATTCAACACTGGCCCCGGTCTAACCCTGACGCAATGTTTTTATTAAAATGTTTGTTGGGAAAGTGGGAGGTGGGGGGGGGGTCCTGCATTGGTATACAATAGCCTATTGCGGTGGTGTAAAGTGTGGGTATTCCCACCTGTTCTAAGATCTCTGGTCAGCATATGAAAGAGGAGGCCAAATGTAGCTCTAGATGGTCTCTCCCGAGCTCTCTCTCGTGAAGGCTCACCCAGCAGCGATGGCGTGAGCAGGCAATTTCAAGGGCTGCGCCTTTATCCTCTTAATGTTTTTTTTAGTCCGCCTTCCGCGCGCACCTTGTTTTCCAGCTCCACGGTCCCTCCACCGAGTTCCACCGATCCGTCTCTCTTCACCGAGGTCCACGACGCCACATGGAACACACCGTGGTCTCGCTTCTGTTCGCCCTGACGACGGCGGTCATCCTTTTTGCTGTGGCAGCCGTGTATTTGCTGCGGAGGATCTACAGGTGTCGCGCACGTACAGGCATCCGCACTCGTTGTTTGCAAAGATCGAAGCTTAGCCATGACCCCCCAGGTTTAGGTAGACACGTGACATTGTGCATAATGGCAGTTCACAATGTTATGAATATAAACACATGCTTGAAAGACTCTTTGTTATTCGATGCTGTCAATTACAACATTCGTACCGTTTTTGCCACATCGTAGCTTAATTCTTCGCTTGTACTCTACACCATTATTGTATTTCTCCTTATTCCGAGTTCAGGCCAGCCTGGGAAGCAGAAATCGGCCCAGAGAATTCAGGCTCTCGCCCGCAATGCTGGCCAACTCGAGTTGACGAAAAATATGGAAAATCCGCGAACTCGAGCACGTACTTAAGTGCTGCAGGCTCATGGACATGCGGCATCAGTCCCTCCCCTTGAAAGGAGACATCGAAGTGATTCGGGCCCACGAGTGTACGGGCAGTCGGAGTGCGGCTGATGAGAAAATGGACATGAATCTCCGCTGTTCTTCGCAGGGTCCGTGACTTGGGATACCGCGGCGTGCGTCCCAGGGGAAACAAGTGGATGATGCCCAAACGTGGGCGGTGAGATTGCGGCCACGGGGCGATTCACTCCTCGCCAAATGTTGCACCCAACTCTAAAAGAATAACACCGTCACTCGCACACCCATTCATATCCCCTACAAAGACAATGATTCCCCCTCCCTAGCCTCATCGACTGCCGGGGGGGGGAGGCGGAGACGTTAGCGAACGCCTCTTAATGTACTATGTATGTTGAATTTCTTTCGTACCGTACATAGCCAACCGTGCTCTTCGGAGGTGCGCGGGGGGAAGGACAACAAACGAAACTAAAAACAAAAGCGTTCACGTTTTCCCTCCCTGTGGCGCACTCCACTGTGGCCTGAAATTAAATGCCGGCACAGTAAATCCCACCCCTGAAGTATTTCGGAGACTCACTGCATATGCATGTAAACACAAATGCAAGCCTTCAGCAGCCTTTTGGGGTAAATGCTCTTTAGCGAGCACCTATGAAGGCCTGCATGGCGCACGAAGGGCATGGGTGGCCAAACGCCACGCAGTCGCTGTCTCCCCAGTGCTGATGTCGATGCACCACGATAGGGTCTCATCTTGGGATTCGCAGTCTTCGGGGTCGCAGTGGACACTTCCACGCGTCACGGTAGGGAATGCTGCCAAGGAGTGCAGTGCACCAACCAGTGGACTGGCCAGACGCACAACATTCGTACTCATGAGCATGTCATTAATTCAATAGAGTCTTGCAGCCATAACCTCTGGACATCATACGATGGCTGTGCCTTTAAACAACACTTCAACATTTTTTTTTCTAGATTTGAAGCTTTCGTGACTGCAAGGATTCGTACTCTTAGGTTTTTTCGGTAAAGTCACGTAGGTAAAAAATGAAATTAAAATTAATTAAAGTAAAATAAAAAAATAAAATCACGACGTTTCGGAGGCAGCAATCGTGCTGTGACGGTTCCACCTGAAGACGGAAGCTTGTGTTGCCTCCGAAACGTCGTGATTTTTTATTTTTATTTTACTTGTATTAATTTTAATTTTATTTTTTACCTACGTGACTTTAACGAAAAAACCTAAGAGTATGAATCCTTGCAGTCACGAAAGCTTCAAATCTAGAATCATACGATGGCTGTGCCTTTAAACAACACTTCAACATTTAGTTTGATTACATTGAGACTGAGTTGGGTGGCCTTGTTTGTCATTACAGGAGCGTGCATCTGAAGATATATCCAATAACCAGGTGAATGCATGAAAGTGCGGGGGCAGCATCGGCGGGGCTGAAATACGTGTGACTTTTGTTTCCATGAAAAGGAATTGTCCAAAATCAGGAGAGCACAAGGTTGCCACGAGCAGAGGGCATGGGAGAGGATCAGTCGCGTAACGAGCGTGGGGGCACGTGGGATGCCTTGGCCACCTCGCCTCGGGTGGCCAAAGCTACGAGTTGGTGTCCTCCCCCCCTCGGCAACCACCATGACAAATGTTTTCAACAACAGCGTCAAAGAACAACAACATTTCTGTAATGATGTTACGAGGCAAGAGGAGGCGCGATTAATAACCCAGGTGCAACCGTGCGAGACAAACTCGAGTATTGGGCGTCCCACGTGACCAATTTCCGCAACCCCCGGACAACGTGGTGACTACGCCACCGTCTAGGATGGGCTCGCTGATCGCAGCGATCAACTCCGCGTGTTCCGCGAGCGGAGAGACCTTCACACTCGCTCGCCGGGTTCCGGATCCAAGAGACCTCCTCGTTGTACAGAGGCTGCGCTTGAATGCGAGCGGTAAACGAGTTTGACGGGGGGGCCTCGTGCCCTGGCCACGCGGTGCCGCCTTTGGTGGCAAATGAGGCCACGCGTAGCTATGCGAGATGCGATGATTATCTGAGGCTTTGAAGGGCACGGTGAAAGAGAGAGGGTTGAAGGGAAAGTTTGGTTGAGAAGGATGTTGAATGCTCGTTTTATCCCGTGTTTGATTCGTTTTTGGGGAGGGTGGGAGGGGGAACTTAATTATTTATGCTACAAAATTCACTTTGGGCGTTAATTAATCTTACGGTTCAAATATTCAGCTGCCATGGAAAATATCCTTAAGCCTGGATGAGCGACCCCGCTAAAAATATTTTAGCCTGGGCACTGTCCCCCTCCTCAAAAAAAGGTAAACTCTAATTGCATTCTCTTTGATTCTTTCGGTAAAGTCACGTAGGTAGAAAAAATATTAATAGATCACGACAGCTCTCTCGCTGGTTCAGCAATTCCACTGCTGGGTTATTTTTTCCGCCTGAGGACGACCGCTTGTGTTGCGATCGAAACGTCGTGATATATTCTTATTTTTTCTACCTACGTGACTTTACCGAAAGACCCAAAGAGTATGGATTCCTGCAGTCACGAAAGCTTCAAATCAAGATCTATTTGCATTTTGCAGCAGCGCTGTTGGTAACACTAACATCTGGCTCAGTGTCTGTCTGTGTGTGTGTCTGTGTCTCTCCAAGTTTGTCTTTCTCACTGTCTCTCTCCGTCTCTCCCTGCGTCTGTCTTTCCGTACAAACGTGTTTTTTGGATGCTCAAAATAACAAAACAATCGCATTCATCGGTGGCCCTGATGCAATGATGTTGATCCCTGTTGTGGAATGCATTTTTTTTCTCTCCCAAAAACGACGTTTTCCGCATTAATTCCTCTTTAATTTTTCTTTTTTTTAATGCGCCCATCCTCCGTGTGGATTGCAGCCCAGTGAAATTGGTGGACTTTGAGAGGTACTACACAATAATGTCCCGTGACTCCGGGTATCTCTTCTCGCTTCAGTTCGAGGTAACGCACCCCATCATCAGCATCATCATCATCTTCTTCGTACGGCTGATGTTGATGGAGAGCAACGAATCTAATTTCACATCGAGGTGGCCGAACCAGATAATTGCGTCAAGAGTAGCGAAGTGTATCGCTGTGATGATGTGATTCGGGCATTGGGTGCTTTTGTGCTCCATGGTCTGTTCTGGGTGGCAGCAGTCGCACACTGCACAATTTTTAACGTCCCACGTGTGCGTCGGGTAATCCGCATCTGTCATGGTTAGTATGCTAACGCAGTTTAAGGTTGTGACCCCATGAGCTTCGCGGAATGCGAGGCAAGTTACATGAGATCCTTGTGGATTGGGGAGGGTTTCTTCATTGCGGCGAATGCATATGGCGGAGCGATGAGCGACAACACGGGAAACCAGGGTGTCGGGGTCGACTTGAGGGCACCAGCGATACACCATCGTGTTGCGGCGTTCAGTTGGACGTCGGCAAGTCGATCGTGGGCCACTTCTGGTCCGTACTGCTGCTACGCAGCACCTGGCTATGGAGAACACAAGGGGAGCAACCGATGATGATGCTCGCCAGCTTGTGCTTGCCACTCGGACCATCGCCCACGCAGCGAGTCAGAGCGGGTTGGTGAGAAGAGGGCAGGCCACGAACCAGTTCAGATATTTCTCACGGGCTGATCTTAGCCAAGGCCAGGAATCAACTCGGCTTGCCGGATTCAGAGCACAGTCCCCCAACCACTGCGCCACCGCTCCATCAGCAATATCAAAAAGCAATCGATTAATGTGTTTTTTCCTATCCATGTGTGCCCCCCCCCCCCATCGCAGGTTTTGAATACAATGGATCACTACTTCCTGCACTCGGATGCATGCCTTCCAGAGAACAAGCACAAGAATCGCTATGACAACATCCTCCCGCGTGGGTGCAGAGCCGTATTTTAAATTGCCCAACTGGAGTCGAAATCATTTAGGCATTGACTCCGTTCCTTCCGTCCGTCTGTTACGATAACGCTCGTAATGGCACTCCAATAGGAAGGATACTCTTTAATAATAATAATAATGTTGTGTTGCTGTTGGGGACCCTGTTTAAACCTGACATGATCAAAGGATTGCTCAACATTTGGGGACTACGCCAGAGAAAAGATAACTATTTGTATTGACACCAGCACGCTGTTACACTGACAGCTGCCAGCCCGGTTTCCGTACCGCTATTTAAATGCTTCCGAGGACAAAACTCACGTTAGAAAGTGTCAACCAGTCCATGTGTACGCATGACTTTTCCCCAACTTGTATGCATTATTTTAGTCTTATTCTGTAATGCTATTGCAAGTGCGCTTTCGGTGTGATATCACGAGACGAGGGTTCCCTTTAAATATCTTAGAGAGCAGTGTCACCCCCCCCCGCCCGCCACTTGTGCCGCCCCCCATGTTCAACAACGGCCCTCGGAAGCGGATCTCACAGGGCTACTTCTTGGCGTCGAATTTCGACAACGGCGCTTGTTCATCAACGTGCCCGCAACCGTTGTGTGCACGCAGGGAACTATGGGCGGGTGAGGCTGAAGCCCGTGGCTGGAGTCCCAGGGTCAGACTACATCAACGCCGAGTTCATCCCGGTCAGTGCTCGCGTTTCTTTTTGATTGCGGTCCATGCTCCGCTTTCGTTCTGCTACGTTCGTGATACAAAGATCCCCCGTATAGGTGCCTTTAACAGGCTGTTAGGGCAAGGGCTGTAAGAAAGCCCCAAGTTAACGGCATAATTCAAACTGTTTGTACAATTAAGTGGGGGGTGGGGGGGGGTTGCTTGGGCAGGACACGTCGCTTAGAAGAAACAAGGATCAATGGGGTGAGGAATAATTGGGGAGTGGCAGCTAAGGGATGGAACGCTTGCGAGAGGATGTCCACCGAGGCACTGGGGCGATGAGATCGGCTCATGAGCCGGTGCTGGGTGGCTGACTACATCGCCCGGCCTACAGGAGGTCGTTAGTACGATCCCGAACCTGACGATGCCTGCTGTATAAATGGAGTTTGCATGTCTCTCTCTCTCTCGCTCCCCGTGGTCGAGCGGTATTCATTTCTCCGAGTCCACCGGTTTTTCCCTCCACGTTTAGAAACATGCGGTCAGAGTATTTGGCTGCTGTGAATTTCGACGCGATAAGCCACTTCGTTGAGCCATCACTTGTGACCAGGTCGTTTCTGAAAAAGAGCTGCGCATAGCTCAGTGGGCCTTGCCTGGTAAAAATATTAAAGTAGTTTAGTGATTTCGTTTACTTGTTGCGTCGCGGGATCGCAAGGGGCGGTGGCGGCTTGGGGGAGAGGCCTCGATCCAGCAGCGGAGCGACCATGGCTGACGATGATCTCGACGAGTACGCTTCGAGGACCTGAGTTGGACGGTGAAGACGGTTGTCGTGATTGCGTCGACGGTCACGACTTCACGCCGTCGTCAACGCCCTCTGTTTCTATGTTTTACCTTCTGACATTTAAATTGTGACTTAAAGCTTTCGTGACTGCAGAAATTCATATTCTTTGGGTCTTTCGGTAAAGTCACGTAGATAGGTTCAAAAGAAATAACAAAAAAACAACAAACAACTACATTTCGATCGCAACACAAGCGTTCGTCATCAGGAACGCTCGTGTCGCGATCGAAACGTCGTAGTTTTTTGTGATTTTGTGATTTTCTTTGAACCTATCTACGCGACTTCACCGAAAGACCCAAAGAATATCCCTTCTGACATTTCTTCCCCCCCCCACCCACCCCTCTCCCCCCGGGTTCGCTAGGGTGTCCACGGTCCCAAAAACTACATCGCCACCCAGGGCCCCCTGGCCGAGACGCAGGGAGACTTCTGGCGAATGCTTTGGGAGCATCGCGTGCGCGTGGTCGTCATGCTCACGCAGTGCGTGGAGCGCATGCAGGTGGGCGCGACTCACTCCCTAGCCGGTGTTCGAGAGGTCGCGTGAGTCCGACTCGCCGACGTTCCCGTTGCTTTTCAGAAGCGCTTGCCGCGTTCGGTTCTGATGTCCGTCCCACGCAACGCCCCGATCAGCGTCGTTGGTTGCGTACGGTGCGAACGAAGTTCGACACGCCACGCGCACACACTAGAGGATTGTGTGATTCGGCCACGCACGATCGTTTGGGCACGGCTGTTCATTGCTCTTACGGTTTGTAACATTTGCCGGTCGTTTCAACGTGTACGCTTTGCTCCTACTGTGACGCGTTTGAAGGGGAAAGAGTGAACGCACGTAAACGTCTCTGCAGGTGGCAACTCATTTTGGTTATTTGGGGTGCATTTTCACTCCACGTTCTTGGGAGTTCCCTCGAAATCTTCGATTTCTCGAGGAACCATAATGATAATCTCGGCTTAATGACAATTAAAGCAATCGCGGTCATGTTTGTCACTATTATAGTATTTATATATTTGATGATGGCGCTTGTACATGTCCTGTGCAACCCTTTTCTCAAAACAATGTTTGACGAGGGCCTCCCCACGCGATATGGGTCACGAGAGGCAATCACCCATACTTCACCACGCCGGTCAGGGCAGGTTGGCGTAAGGGCGAGCGGACTAAACACGAGGGCATAGAGAGTGCGGTACAACAAAGCACGTGCTCTCTGCTACGCGCCGTGTAGCTCCCGCCCCAGCCAGCCAACAACAAAGCGAGGTGGTCGCCCATCCAAGCGCTCGCCTGGACGGTGCATGGATGGCCAGATGATCATCAGTCTCAACCTGGAGATGTAGGAGTGGGGGGGTGGTGCAGGCAATATCGCGTCGGGCGATAGCTACGTTGCCGCCGGCGCCGCTGCGGCCGTCAGCTTGTAACTCGGAGCGCGTTCGCCGCAGACCAAGTGCTCTCTGTACTGGCCGGAGAAGCTGGGCTCCGAGGAGCATCACGGCGCCGTGAGCGTGCGCGCGCTGGGACGGGCCAAGCGGGGCTGCTGGGAACTCCGCACCTTCCTACTCCGCTCGCTCGTGGTGAGCTCCGCGCGGGTCGGCCACGCGCGCGCGCGCGCGCGAGCGCCTCCGATCGGCGGCGGTTGGCAACGTACGGCGCGAAAGAAGTTGAGCGTGCTTAAATTTCGATTTAAAGCTTTCGTGACTGCAGCGATTCATCTTCTTGGTTCTTTCGGTAAAGTCACGTAGAAGGGTAGTAATACAATAATAAAAAATAAAACATAATAAAATAATTCTCACGACGTTTCGGCCACAACGCAAGCAGCCGTCCTCAGACGCTGTCGCCTCGACAGACCTGGTTTTCACCTGAGGACGGCTGCTTGCGTT
>CM025607.2:16143240-16156698 GCA_014621495.2 Entosphenus tridentatus | reverse complement strand
ACTGGGGAGACAAAGGCGGTCGGGCGTGGTGCTGGCCACCCACCCCCCTCGTGTACCGTACTGGCCTTCGTAGGTGCTCGCTAACAGCACTTGCCCAAACAATATGTTTAGGCTATACGGGGGATCTTTGTCTTTGTGTTGACACGGATGTGTTTAACTGCCCTGTGCCCGCCAGGAGCGCAATAATGAATACTGCCTTCAATCATTTCATCTCGTGATGAAATTATTTTGAGGACACGCGAAATATCAACCACAAATATATTCCAAGCTGAAGAACACGAACAATTGTTTGCTGTTGACAATGTCGCTCTGCTTATGTGATAACTAATCAATGTTTATCTCTGTCTCCCACCACCGTCCCGTTCCACTTCATATCCAGGAGCAATTCGTCTTCCTGCACCATTGCGTATTGTACATTTGCAAGTATCTGCTCAATCGACAACCACAGGATACCGACATCTGTGCCTCAGGTACACTAACCATTGTGAACTTCTGGCTTACGTCTTGAGTTAAAGCTTCCGTGACTGCAGGAATTAATATTCTTTGGGTCTTTCGGTAAAGTCACGGAGATAGGTTCAAATAAAAGAACAAAAAATTATCGTAAAAAACTTCGACGTTTCGATCGCAACACAAACGTTGTATTGCAATCGAAAGCTATTCATATGCTTTGTTATTTTATTTGAACTTATCTACGTGACTCTACCGAAAGACCCAAAGAATATTCTGGCTTACGGGTCACAGGAGAGACTCATCATCAGCCATGGTAATTTCGCTGCCAGATGACGGCCTCCCCAAGCCGATGCCACTTTTCACAATCCCACGATGCAAAACCGCCCGCCACCAAAGACAACGATCCCACCGTTTCGCCTTGACACAGACTGTTGGGGCAATCGCTGTTAGCGAGCAGCACCTATGAAGGCAGGGCACGTGACACGAGCCCCACCACTTAGCACCTGCACACAGACTGACTGTAGTCATCTCCTCGGTGGACGTCCTGTCGGATGTGCAGTGGAGACTCCGGTATTTAAAAACCAAAAATGTTGGTTCATGGTGGACGAGGCCTCACCCGTAATTGGATTCGTCGTGGAGACCGCTCGCTTGAGCTCGCGATTCGTGACAGTGTCAGAGGATTGCTGGGAAACGGTCGCAGTCATCGATATCTCTGCGTCCATTGCGAGATCATTAAGAGCATATGTGCCTGTTTTGAAAACGTGTAGTTTTTTTAAGCGTCGATAATTATCATTGCAAAACGTTAAACCTTCTGGGCGTTACACGATATCGGTCAAAATTACGGAATTCGTGCATTTCCCTAGAGATTTCGTTTTTAATCTCCGCTGATCTCGCACCGTATGTGGGAAGTGGTGGAACCCCAGGGATTGCGGTTGGTTTTCGGCTGTTCTTGAGAGCCGGTGATAACGTGCACCCGTTGCAGTGGGAGTGTTGAGACTTCTCGTTTAATGTAACCTACATTTGAGTACATACAGAGGCAAGTTTGCTTTTAATCACGTTCCACCATTCTGCTCGTGGTTTCCGGACCACATTTATATGCTGAAAGTTATTAATATTTAAGCATATGTAGCTACTACGTATGTAGCTACTACACATGTAGCTACTACACATGCAGTTACTACACATGCAGCTACTACATATGCAGCTACTACACATGTAGCTACTACGTATGTAGCTTGAAACCATTTAGCGTGTGTAGTAGCTACTACACGTGTAGTAGCTACTACATGTGTAGTAGCTACTACACATGTAGCTACTACACATGTAGCTACTTTTGCTCCGAGGATAATCCGACACTGAGCGGGGCACGGAGTGCGGCAATGTCGTCGTTGGCAATCCCTGCGACGTGGGTCAAACGGACGGACTCGTCTTGAGCGGATGATGCCATCGATGGCAGGAAGACCGTTCCTCGACGAGGCGTCTGCTTTGTGAACAAAGTCATACAATCATCCCTCGCACAAGGGCCCGTGCCAACCACGCTCGTGAGAATGTTGATTTGTCGTGTTTGAATCATGGGCTCTCGGAGCGTGTATACAGCTCACCATCTGGTCTACTTTTCATGCAACCTTGCTGCCTTCTGCTTGGAATCGATTGTAATTTAGTCAGCATTTTTTTTATTGCTATTATAGTTTTATTCGATTCGACGACAACCTGTGAAATTTTAGTTGAGTCTTCGTGTGTGGATTTCATTTAGTCATTATCTTAAGTCTACGTGACTAAAGCAGTCAAAAAATGAGGTCAGCCAATCAGTGAATTCGGTAAATCTATGTCTATATATAAACAACCAATAACCACGTGCGGCATTAGTGTATTGCGGCCGCTAATAACGCGACTAAACCATTTAATTCCGCGTCTTCGTTCATTCAGACTCGTGAAATGCATCTCGTCAAAGTCACGCGTTTGGTCTGTGGCGGGTGGCAGTCAGAGTCATCGTCACGCTCGATGGATTTTCGTCCACACGCAGTCGTCACCGACAAACAAAAAAAGCCAAACACTTTATTGACGGACTCTTGGTTCTTTCGGTAAAGTCACGTAGGTAGAAGAATGATAATAACTCACGACGTTTCGATCGCAACTCAAGCAACCGTCTTCAGGTGGGAGTGAACACGGTTGCTTGTGTGACGATCGAAACGTCGTGATTTATTATTATTTTTCTACCTACGTGACTTTACCGAAAGAACCAAAGAGATTCCTGCAGTCACGAAAGCTTCAAATCAAGACTTTATTGACGGTTATTTTTGGCAATAAAATGTCATGAACATATTTAACGCTGCTTTGATCAACGGGCCGTCGTTGGATCTGTGTGCAGCGCTTCGTTATCTTCTCTGCTGTGGTCCCAGTGGCCGTCTGTTGTGCATTCCCTCCTTCAAGTGCTTCGAGCTAACCATTGATGGGGGGTCTGTGTGTGTGGTTCCGTGTGTGTGTGGGGAGCGGTAGTGTAGCGGTTAGCGCGCTGCGCTATGAACCTGGCGACCCGGGTTCAATTCCCGCTCACGGCTAACACCAGTGACGATTATCTGAACCGGTCCTGGGCCTCCCCTAGGTCGACTCAGCCTTAAATGAGTACCTGGTGCGGTGTGTAAACATCGCCACTGGGGAGACAAAGGCGGTCGGGCGTGGTGCTGGCCACCCACCCCCTCGTGTACCGTTCTGGCCTTCATAGGTGCTCGCTAACAGCACTTGCCCCTACAGTCTGTTAAGGCTATACGGGGGGTCTTTGGTCTTTGGTGTGTGTACTCTGGCCTGCAGGCACTGCAACCCACGAGGCAAGAGCAGAAGACGTGGAGGGTGCCATCCCTCTCAAGGAGCTTGTGACCGACTTATAATTATTGTTCGTGCTGCACTTTGACACGAGTTAGGTTTCCATAATTGTTTATTATGAATGTACCGTATATACATTCAATGGATTACAAACCTTACTCAACTGTAAATTGACTCCACTAAAAGACAATTTTTGAGATGTAATATAATAAAATATATTATTTGGTGGCACTGCGTTGGCAGTGGTGCAATAGCATAAATAACAATAATGTTTAACACGTGTGTTAATAACACTGACCTTAAAAGGAAAATATATAACGCGTATTGCCTTGAGCAATTGCACTTGCTATTGAAGGGCCATGTTCTGAAACGTTGCCTATTTTCCATTTTCCTTTTAAGACCAACATTATTGGCAAGTGTTTAGGTTTTTTTGTATAATAAAATAGGTTGTCCAAAGAATTGCAAAGTTAAGTACAGTTTTTAACTTTTTTCAACGCGTGAGGATAAGCTAATTTAATTTTTTAAACATTAACCCACACAAATATTGCGTTGAGACTATTTCTCAATGGACCTTCGGTATAAAAAAGGTATTATTATATTATTTTATTGTATTATATTATTTTATTATGTTTTATTTTTATTATTTTATTACTTCCCTTCTACGTGACTTTACCGAAAGAACCAAGAAGACAAGTGAAAACTGTAATTGTGTGCAAATGTATAAAACTGTCAAAATAGCACAGTAAAAATAAATCGATAGAGAATACTAAAATATGCAAACTATGTAATGTGCAAAGAAATACAACTGAAAAAATGAATTTAATAATTAAAAACAATACAAACTAAAGACTTTATTTACTGTATTACGGTATATTAAACGGTGTAAAAAGAATCTCCCACTGCTGCTTCGTGTCCAACAATCCGGCTACACAATCAGGTGACGAAACGCACGTTTTAATCGACTCGATGGCACGCAGGATCCAGACTTGGGGCCACAATAGAGTAAGTAAGATAGTGAGCGGTCCAATTGAAAAAACATAGGTATATAAATTTGCCCAATCCATGAAGCAAACGTGTTGCCAATTTGCTGTGAGACATGGGTGTGGTTCAACCTGGCAGCCGATTTGAAAAGCCACGAGAGCGGGCGTAATGCACGTTTACGAACACGCTTTCTGGTCCTGTCCGACAATTGCTGAGCTCTATGAACATATAGTGGGGGTATTCAACAAAATTAGCAATGCATCTGTAAAAAAGAAGTGGCGAAACTACCCTGTGGAGCATTTACACTATGAAACCCCCTTTACCAGTGGCAAAATATAGTAATAGGTTTTTACCCTTTCAACTGGTAGAAAAACTGACACCTTTATACAAGGCATAATGTTTGCAATAACCACAACACAAGCAGTCAAAATGCAAACAAAAAGAAACAACTCTGATGATGATAAGACTAGGCTCTAAGAAAAGCTGTCTCGGGTGCGGACCAATCAACTTCAAGGACAGTGCATATCATTATCATCATCAGAGTTGTTTCTTTTTGTTTGCATTTTGACTGCTTGTGTTGTGGTTATTAAAAACATGATCCATTGTATAAAGGTGTCAGTTTTTCTACCAGTTGAAAGGGTAAAACCCTATTACTATACCCTGTGGAGCGTAAGAGAAATGGGGCTGACTCGAGAACAGAACGTTTTGTTAAGGACTTTCACTATAGCGGCCAGGAAAACCCTCCTGAGTACATGGAATAATTACGAACCCCCTCACCCATACTTGATGGCTGAATAAATTAGACCCATTCTCAGCACTGGAGCATCTGAGCAATAAGTTCAGAGTCAAGGAAGAAGAATGCACACGTACATAGGATCAATTTCTAAACCTTAAACCAATCTTAAATACCTGAGCCCAGAACGGCAATGACCTGGACAACCAACCTTCCCTCCCCAAACAAAATCCCTTCCTGAGTCTGGTGTGCCTGATACCGTCGATGTCCATGGTAATGCCGTCCATAACGTCAGGATGTTGCAATGTATGATGTGAGGGAGGATGTGGAATAAACAACAAATATTTTATGGAAGAAAAAAAAGTTGCGAAATGGCCAATAACACATCTTCCACAAGCTTCCTGATGTCCTGATGTTGAGCGCCACCCACATACCGATCAAACTCTGATCCACTTCACACGTGCCTACGTTGCTGCATATGCTAATTATTTATAGTAAATACTCTTAGGTTTTTTCGGTAAAGTCACGTAGGTAAAAATAAATAATAAAAATAAAAAATAATAGAAAAAATAATAGTATTTTTACCTACGTGACTTTACCGAAAAAACCTAAGAGTATGAATCGTTGTAGTGACGAAAGCTTCAAATCTAGAATTAATTAAAGTAAGCTCGATTAAGGACCCTGTTAAACGTATGTCTGGAAACCAGAGAAAACATCCGTGTCACTCAGAGGTGTCCCATTCACGGGTTCATGACCCCTGTTGCTGCCCTGCCTGCCAGGCCAGCTGGTAGGGCCGCATTAAGGTTCTTGTGGGCTCTCGGGACTTCCGTTCCATGGGCCTTCAGTGATACCTTTCTTCAGTTGAGGCTGCCGCTGCCCCATGTTACTACCGCCGCTGTCACTCCGCTTGTTCCACGCGGTACTTCGTCCAGCCACTGGACAGATGTCGTTGCTGCTGAAACATTCAGTACTTAGTCTGTGCCCTCATTCGACGGAAACACGCTTTGTGCCACCGATGAGCAGATTTAATTTGAAAACCCTGCCTCTGTATATACGCTGTGCCTATCCTTCCTATGTAAATATATTTATCCAAGAGGATATCTTGGTTACTTTTTTTATCATACAAACAAACAAAACATGGTCGATTTATTTTTTCGTAGGCATTTTAGTTTTCGTAGACACAGTGCCTACCGTGCCTATTGGATAATACGGCCCTGTCAGCTTGTTTATTACGTGAGAACCACGACAGTTTGAAACCCCCCCCAAATAAATGTGCGTTTAAAAACTATCCACTGCCCAAAATGTGAACTTTGAGGCTTTAATGTCAACGGTGTCAAGGGCCTTTTGTAAGATGAATGAAACGGACGCGCGCCTATCCGTACAGTATCACGAGACGCCGTGGAAAGGAAGACGCACCCCAAAACGTGTGCGCGAAATCCGTAAAGGCATGGAAATTAAAGTCGTGCCAACACACCTACTGGATTATAAGACGCACCCAATCCCACCTTTGCATTAAATTACAGGGGAGAAAATAACTCAGTGTATACGGTTACAATTCTACGCAGGTAATGCATAATAAATGATTTTTTTGGTGTTAGATCGTGTAAAAATATATGTATCGTTAAACCCGCCACCACCCGACACAGACAATTAGGAGGATTTGTCACGTTTTGTTTCACGTTTTGTTTTACGGAACAAACCTTACTAATTGGCTGTGTCGGGTGGTGGCGAGTTTCACAACGCACATCTACGCGATCTAACAAACAAAAAAGACCCTTTATTATGGATATTGGTCGCGAAAGCCTCCGACTTGTGAAACCGATGGGCGACGCTTGAGTTTGACCGGTAGGTGGCGATGATTAACTGGCCGTGGCGTGAGGCTTTTCAAAACGCGGGTCCACTCATCCGCACCCGTGTGTTGTGGTGACATGGCCAGTGATTTCAAGAAGCACATTGAACCTTAAGGAGATACATGTTTTACTCTTGGAATGACTTAAGACCGCAATACAGAGTAAAGGAAACAAAAAAATCATACAAGTATTCAATGGATGTTCTTTTTATATATATATTTGCACATGTGTAGAAATAGGAAGGGCAAAACGATATGAAACATCTGGTACACGACACAGAGAGGAGGCACGTTTCATTTGAATCTGCTGCTTTCTTTTATCCACCCAACCGCATGGCTCTGTTCAGTGATCTGTCAAAGGACTTTAAACTCTGCACCCACAACAACGTTGCGGGGATGCCATGGTGGCGAAATGTTAACTACCTCACCTGGTATACAGGAAGCCCTGGGTTAAATCCCTACCCTGACGATGCCTGTGTATTTGGAGTTTGCATGTCGCGTGGAATTTTCTCCGGTTCCTCCACATGCGTTCAGAGCATTTGGCTGCGATACATTTCCGCGTGATAAGCCACTTGGTTGAGTTGTCATTTGTGGCCAGGTCGCTTTCTGAAAGAGAGCTACATAGCTCAGTGGGCCTTACCTGGTAAAATAAATAATATTAAATGTCCCCATCTTCACCATGCCATAGAGTGGTCGTTTCCCATAGTGCGGTGCTCGTCTGGCTGGGCTTATACGAGGGCTTCTAGCCGCCTAATAAAAAAAAACTATTAACTGAATTTCGATTTAAAGCTTTCGTGACTGCAGGGATTCATATTCTTTGTTTTTTTCGGTAAAGTCACGTGGATAAAAAATAAAATACTGCTGATGCAGACTGTTCAAACTGTTAAAGCAGTCTGCATCAGCAGTAGGCCATGCTTTCCCACCTGATGACGAATGCTTGTGTTGCGCCCGAAACGTCGTGATTTAATTTAGTTGTTTTCAGCTCTGTTCTTCACCTGAGGACGGCTGCTTGCGCTGTGGCCGAAACGTCGTGAGAATTTTATTACGTTTTATTTGTATTATTTTATTATTTTATTATTACCCTTCTATGTGACTTTACCGAAAGAACCAAGAATAACGATTAACTGGGCCCAGATTATTCACAGCCAGCCCACAGCGAAACCTCTCGAAGCCGCACTTGCCGAGAGAGCGCAAGGCCACCACGAGGCAAACGCAGGTCCTCTGCTTGTGACGCTCGCCAGACTCCACGCATTTAAAGAAGCACGTTCACTGAACCTTGAGGAGAGAAATATTTCGCTCTTGGCTGGCCCGATCGGTGAACCCGTGCCCGTGGATGCGTCCTCGGTCTCCCACGTTCTCTGCTCGTGGCAATCTTGCTTGTACTTTTGGTTTTTTTAAAGATACATTTTCTCAATTTTTTTCTATTTCAATTACTCTTTAAATGTGGTTATTTATTTTGAAACGAAAAATATTTCCAGCCACCTCAAAATTATTTCAGCTCCCGAAAGAATATCACCATCCTCTGCCTATGAACCTCCTACCACTCCATGTGGCTTTGATTGGTACGTGAAGCGTGCCATAGGCCCCGTGTTTACCTGGTGGTGAATGCTACTGTTTTGTTAAAGTTTGCATCTGTACGTATCCGATGTAATTATATATACTGTATGCATCACGCATACCCGCATACAGCATATGCATGCTGGGTGCTACTGAATAATGTGCATATTGTGTAGTATTATCATGTCTATTGAGTATTATGTAATATATATAATAAAATGTCCGTTATCATTTGTTGTTGTGCGAGCGTGCGTCTTCTAACGTTTGCGAAGCATGTGGATTCCACTGCCAGACAAGGCCCCCCACAGAGGCCCCCCACGCACTGTGCGGGTCGTGGCCGTGAAACTGGCCACGCTTCACCACGCCGGCCAGTTAGGTCTGATGAAGGTGGCACAGCCGTGGGATCATAGAAGTGCAACACAACAATGGAAGTATTTGCAGTGCGCCCTCTGCTGCCCACCACGTAGTCCCGCAGCCCTATGGCAACGCCTGTCTGTCTGCGCATGCCTTCCGATATGAGGAAACCACCGGCGCTATGCACTTTTAAACTTAGATTGAAAACTCATTTCTTTAGAACTGCTTTTTGTGTTTAGTTTGTTGTCCCCCCCCCCCCCCACCTGCGCACCTCCGATTAGCGCGGTTGTCTACGTACGGTGCGAAAGACGTTCATACGTACACACGTGCCAGTCACCCATCCCATCCCTGGCCGGGTTCAACTCTGCTTTAGGTTTCAAGATCTGACGAGATCGGGCACATTACGGGGTATTTGGTCATAGGTTAAGAACCGTTCACGAATTATAAATCACTATCGGCACGTTCCTCAACAGCGGAAGCTTTCCCATCAATGGGAAAATGTGCATGAGCGTGAATAATATAGATTTTTAAATATGTATGAGGAGCGGCGAGCATGTTTGGTGTCTTGGTGGCCTCAAATACTGTAGGTGCGAGCTGTACGTCTGAGTTGTATTTAATGAATGGACTTATTTTTGGTGCCATTTCTTAATTTGTTAATTCATTTCTGATTTTACTTGGCAGTAGGGGGTGTCCATTTGCCTGGTAGTGGCTGTATATGTGGCATTTGGTCGTTACATGTGATTAATGTACAGTGTTGTGGGATGCTATTAGCATGAATGACACTATATAAAATGAGAGTATTAGTATATTTTTTATTACGTGTGTACATGTTTCCGTCTGCACGTGCCGCGTGCGTGATGACACCATCAACGTATTGGTCCACAAATTGACAAGTGTCAAGTTCAGAATCCAGCCGATGATTGGGGTAGAGGTGGAGTGGGGGAAGTTCGAGAGCGCAATCGAAAATACCCACGTGACCCCTTGCCACTGGCGATCGAACCCCCAACGTTAGCGGGAGATGGGAGAAACACGGGCAGCACCCACCCCCCCCGTCCCAACCCACCGGCCACGATCCTTCACCCCCATCCCCGTTGGCCTTTTGCGCCGCTCACGGCCACCGCCGTTCGAAAACCGCCTCGAGCGCTCCCTTCCGCTCAGTTCTCCAGGTCTCCGGGGTCATCACTCTCCCCGTCGATGACGCCCTCATCGTCCGAGCTCTGCGCACGTGCACGCAGCAAACACGTCGATCACGGGGGGGGGGGGGGGGGGGGGGTTACGGGGGAGTGAGGGAGGTGAACGGGAGGATGGAGCTGCGACGGACAGGCTTTGGGAAAGACGGAAGCATCATTTGGTGGCGTTCACGCAGTCCAGGCGAGTCACAGCGTCGGCTCTCGGATGCGAGTCTATGCTGGACCGCGCGTTTGGTCAGCGCGGTGTCGAGGCGTCGTCGGAACGTCGGACACCGCACAGAACAAACGGGTGGCACAACTCGATAACTCGTCGGAGGGCTGCACAGCGGAAACCGTGAAAATCTACGCCGCGGTTAAGACGTTTGGGATCTTCCGACCGCGATGCGCGCGTGTGCAGCCTGGGTGATCAGCGCAGCAGAAAGGGAGATAGATCGACGCTTTTAAACGATGGTGCTGGAGAAGACTTTTTGCGTATCCCTGTGGGAAGCAAGAAGTACCTTTGGAAGTGTACTACAAGAAATTGCCAATATATCTAGAGTTGTAACATCTGTGTAGAAAGATGGGAAGAAAAGTGTTTTGGACATGCACGGCTACAGGTGTGATTGTGAAAACCTGGAGAAACTGATGATGATCGGTTGTTGTTGTTGTTCATGGCCATATAGCCAGGAGCTAAATGCCAATGTGCGAGGTGCGCTAGCCACGACAGAGTTTGTGTCGTTTTTCGTACGGCGTAGCAAGCAGTGCCGGATTATCCGTGTAGCAAAAGTAGCTGCATATGCTACGGGCCCACACTTTCAAGGGCTCCGCACTTTCAAGGGCCCCGCGCTACATGCTTTCAGGCTATCAATTCCGGTTCAGTGATTCTGCACTTGCTCTATTACTATGGTACTATACTGCCTGCAACTTTTATGAACGACTGGGTGTTTAAGGTTAGCGATTTGTCGTATCATCTGGCTGTATAGCAAATGAAAAAATACAATTACTTTACTCTACAAGTAAAAAATGTGTGCGTTTGACTATTTATGTGTTTTTTATTATGTAGGGCCCCTTTATAACATATGCTACAGGCCGCGCACTAGCTTAATCCGGCACTGGTAGCATGTGTGTATTGCTGAACATCTTCTTCACACCGTACGTAACCAACCGTGCAATAAGCGGGAGGGAGAGAGGATGGTGGTGGGACTCACGCCAGCCGTTTTCTTCGCCGCCTTCCTGAGTTTCAACTTCAGCGCCAACTCCTGCTGCATCTGGTCCAGTTGCACCGTGCGGTCTGAGTGCGTCACGGACAGACACAAAGGCTGTTGTCGCCTCAACAGACTCTGGGCAAACGCTGTTCGCGGGCAACTACTACCAAGGCCGGCACGGCACACAAGGGGGTGGATGGCCAGCACCACGCCCGACCGTCTTTGACTCCCCAGTGGCGACTTTTACACATCGCCCCAGGTACTGACTTGAAGCTGATTCGATCTAGGGGCCGGTCACACAAAGACAAAGATCCCCCGCATGGCCTTAACAGACCATTGGGGGCAAGCGCTGTTCGCGAGTAGCAGCACCTACGAAGGCCGCCACGGCACACGAGGGAGGTGGGCGGCCAGCACCACGCCCGGCCACCTTTGTTTACAGCACGCCGGCACCAGGCAGTGGACAGACGACGTGATATACGTCAAGCCTTGCCTTTCCACGCCGCAGGTATAGGCGGCTTATGTTTGGTGCCCTCTTGCTGCTTCAAGGTGTTGGGGTAGTTGTCCACTGGGGCCCCCTTGGGGCTCCCCACGATGGGCGACGGAGACAAGGGGGGTGGCAAGGGGACCCCCTTGCCCCTGTCCATTGCCTGGTGAGAAAAGACAAAAACATGGAAAGATACTGAGAGGAGGTTGCACGTGCGTGGAAAAATGTTTGCCTACGGGCCTTGGAGTTGGCGCGCACGAACGTTGAAGCTCAGAAAGGTGGTCGAAGAAAACGGACCTGGGTTACAACAGTTCCCAGTCGCGACCGCTTGCCAAACGAGACACCGTTTTTTTTTTATTCTGAGCCTCGTCAGAAAACTGTGGCCTTATGAAGCCAATCGTGAGCTTTGGATTTCCAAATGGTGACAATTAAAGAATCAATGTTGCCGATGGAAGCGATGCGTTTGTTTGACCTCTGCTGGTCAGTGATTGGGCAACTGAGGAAGCAGTAGTTAAGCTTGTTGGAGCAAAACATTCTATGGATTGGCTGCGGCCATGGTAATATGGAATTACCACCATTACATCAGGGTTTACATTAGACATGAGCACCAGTGCTCTGTAGTGCGGATAGACACTCAGACTGGACTCTGACTGGTCTATAACGGCTACTAAACTAAACTATTTTGTATTTTACCAGGTAAGGCCCGCTGAGCTTTATAGCTCTTTTTCAGAAGCGACCTGGCCACAAATGATAGCTCAACGGAGTGACTTATCACATGGACATTTATGGCAGCCACATGCTCTAAACGCGTGTTTGTAAATGAGGAGGGGAAAACCCGAGGACCTGGAGAAAAATCCACGCAACCACGGGGAGAACACGCAAACTCCAAATATACAGCAGGCCTCGTCAGGGTCGGGATCGAGCCCACGACCTGCTGTATACCAGGCGAGGTCATTAACATCTCGCCATCTCGGCGTCCTTCACCCGGTTACGGTACCGGGGTGGGCGTGGGGTACAAGATGTAGTTGAGAGGCTCCAGGATGTTGTGGGGGACGTATCCCGTCTGCTGGGCCCCCTTGCTGGCAACCTTCCACCACGAGCGAGTCGAGTCCAGCACCTGATGAGGACGCGAGAGAGAGTACGAATGCATGCATGTTGAACTTCTCTCGTACCGTATGTGGCCAACCGTGCAAAACAGCAACAATGTGCGTTTGTATCACGCGACTTCCATTCACCGTTTTGCAAGTGGCTGTTGAAACGTGACCGCGAGGATAGGATTGGCGTTCGAAATTGTTGCAGACATTAGGGTTGCATTGCCATGGCCAAATCACACGGATTAACTCAGCAAATTAATGGCACGCCAAAGTGTGTCTTACGCAAGTTAGGGTTTGCAATTACTCGTGGCTGAGCTGAGGCCACTAAAACCTTCCAGACTTCATTCTCGATTAATCATGAATGGGCAGGAGCCCGAACACAATCCGGGGATATCAGTGCCGCTGGCTCAGTGGCTCTGACGTGGCGAGAGTGACTTGTCGTGAGAGTGAGAAAGTTAACCGGTGAAAAAAGACAGGGCAATCTGAAAGCCAGTGAGCCGATGTGAAGGTGAGGCAGTGAGACGTCGTTAGCCAGTGAGCCACTGTGAAAGTGAGGCAGTGGGGCATCATTAACCAGTAAGCCACTGTGAAAGTGAGGCAGTGGAACATCATTAACCAGTAAGCCACTGTGAAAGTGAGGCAGTGAGTCGTCGTTAGCCAGTAAGCCACTGTGAAAGTGAGGCAGTGGGGCATCATTAACCAGTAAGCCAGTGTGAAAGTGAGGCAGTGGGGCATCATTAACCAGTAAGCCACTGTAAAAGT
>CM025607.2:16091980-16143230 GCA_014621495.2 Entosphenus tridentatus | reverse complement strand
AAAGTGAGGCAGTGGGGCATCATTAACCAGTAAGCCACTGTAAAAGTGAGGCAGTGAGACGTCATTAACCAGTAAGCCACTGTGAAAGTGAGGCAGTGAGTCGTCGTTAGCCAGTAAGCCACTGTGAAAGTGAGGCAGTGGGACATCGCTGCCCACTGCCACCCTCCACCGTTGGCCAATAAGCCGCCGCTGTCGACAGTGAGGCGGTGAGCCCAGACCTGGAGGACGTCGCCAGCAAGCACGGAGATCTCGCTGCTGCTCCTCGCCACGTAGTCGTAAAGGCAGCGCGCCATCCCCCTGCACGAACAATCGATTTCCGCCTCATGTATGCATGTGTTGAATTTCTTGCACACCGTACGTAGCCAACCGTGCAAATCGCGCCCTACGTAGCCAACCAGTGCGTATGTAACTGCGAGGCGGAATTTTGATTTCCTGCTGCATTACTGCCATCCGTCTCTCCGAAATCGTCATATTTTGTGTGTCTGTACCAAATATTCATGATAATAATGCTTACATTTTAAATAGCGCCATTCACGGTTATTACACCCGCAGTATTAATCAGGGCAGCCACCGGATTCGAACCGTGAACCCCTGAAACAAGCGGCGAATGCGCATTAGTTAAATGATGCTGATCAACCACGTGAACATGAGGGTGTACAACCCGGCAAACAAGGAACGTTGGGCCAACGGTGGCCCAACGTTGGTCCACAGGTTCAAACCGCAAGCCAACGTTGAAAGTTTCCTGGGAAGCCCGTGTGTCTCATGCGTGCATATGGAGAATGGTGATTTGTTGATAAATGGCCATGTGCCACTACAACTTTCTTTCAGAACCAAAGATTTCTGAGATTGAAAAAAACTAAATATATTTGGTCAATCCTTATATAATTTGATACTTTCGCTTGAGCTTGGACTCATGGAGATTGACATCACCTCGTGTATGTGTGTCTGTATGAACTTCTTTTGCACCTTACGTAGCCAACCGTGCTAATCGGAGGTGCGCGGGGGGGGGAGAGGACAACAAACTAAGCACAAAAAGCAGTTCTACAGAAATTATTTTTCAATCTAGATTTAAAAGTGCACAGCTTCGGCAGCTTCCTAATATCAGAAGGAAGAGCGTTCCAGATGGCCGCAGAGGCGCGTTTAAAGGCGCGCGACGCGGTGACCGCCTTTGCTCGACGGCTCGCCGAAAACCGCTGCCGCGAGGATGCTCCTTTGACGAAGTCGGCGAGGTGTTGTTCATCCCGCACCCCCCACTGCACCTCCACAGCACCCCCCCCCCCCCCCCAAACGCCTTCCCCGCACCTCGTTTGTCCCGGTGGCCACGCGCTGGGGCTGGGCTGAGACGGCTCGGCGTCCACAAACGAAACCTTCTTCTGCGCGGGGGGATGCCAGCCGCTTCGGAACACGGGCACGTAGTGGGGCACGGGCGCCGGCTTATTCCACGCGGACCTGCACACAACGACGAAGGCAAATGAGATTCCTCCCCCGTATAGCCTTGGCGGACTGTTGGGGCAAGTGCTGTTAGCGACAGCACTTGCTGGTAGCCAACACCACGCCCGACCGCCTTTGTCTCCCCAGTGGCGATGTATACACACCACACCAAGGTACTCATTTGAGGCTGAGTCGACCTTAGGAAAGGCTCAGAACCGGTTCAGATAATCGTCACTTGGTGTTCGCCGTGAGCGGGAATCGAACTCGGGTCACCGGGTTCGTAGTGCAGCGCGCTAATCGCTACACTACCGCTCCCCTGCACACTGTGACGATTATTTGAACACCAGTGACGATTATCTGAACCAGTCCTGGCCCTCACCTAGGTCGACTCAGCCTCAAATAAGTCACTGGTGCAATGTGCAAAGCATCGGCACTTGGGAGACGAAGGCGACCGGGCGTAGTGCTGGCCACCCACGTCCTCGTGTGCTGTGCTGGCCTTCATAGCTGCTCGTGAAGAGCACTTGCCCAACATTATGTTGAGGCTATACAGGGGACCTTGTCTTTGGTAGTGATGGCCAGAGTGCTGATGATTCTGACAGTGGTGGCAGTGATCTTAACAGTGATGACAGTGATGATAACAATGATTCAAGATGGCACAGCGAGCGTACAATTCAAGCAGCACACAGAGGGCATGGTAATGATGGTTACGTACAAGGCAGAAGGCAGTGGGAAGGATAGGTTATGAGGTGCAGAAGAGACAGGGATTGCAGGGCATTTATGGGCAGTCCCCAAACTACGAACAGGTTCCCTTCCTGAGATCCGTTCGTAAGTCGAATGGTTCGTAAGTCGAATGGTTCGTAAGTCGGAGCACAGTAATGCACCGTATTGAAATGCACAATACGGTCCGCGCGTTGCAAAACGTGTTCGACAAAAAAGGGAAGCACTGTTCAGCTCATGAATTAAAATAATTATTGTACATGTTCATGTAACTCTGAAAATAGTTCCGCCATTCGGTTCACAAGCGCGAGTTCACGTACGCAAGTCGGATTTGTTAAAAAAACAAACACTACATTTCTTTACGAAGGTCGTTCGTAAGCGCGGATGTTCGCGAGTCGGGTGTTCGTAAGTCGGGGACTGTCTGCGTTGTGAAAACAGAGGAGGGGGGTTTGTGCACCGACCTTGGTGTGTTCCACGCCTCCCCCAGGCTGCTCCACAGGTGGATGCCGTCCCCGCCGGTGCACGGAGCGAGGAGGAGCAGCGCGTCGCGAGTGAGCAGGGGGCTCACCACCGTCTCGGCCAGCTCGGGGCCCCCGCTCTCCTGCACGACCTGGGATTACACAAGACGAAGACGAAAGGCCCCCGAATAGCCTTTCACACACTGCCGGGGCAAGTGCTGTTAGCGAGTAGCACCAATGAAGGCCGGCACGGCACACGACGGAGCGTGGGTGGCCAGCACCACGCCTGGCCGCCATTGTTTTCCCAGTGGACATGCTTACACACTGTACCCGGTACTTATTTGAGGCTGAGTCGACCTAGAAGGAGAAGCCCCCTCACACACACACACACATGCACGTACCCTGGTGAGCGTCTGGAAGAGGGATTGCACGTGTTCATCGGCAGTGGGGTCATGGAGGTGATCCTTCAGCCGAGCCTGAAAGCACAAAGCGTAAGGTCAAGATCTCCTATTGAATATCATTTGTGCAGATGACACCATTGATTTCTATTCTGGATCATAAAACATTCCGTGCTATAGTCATAGGTATACTGGTCATCTGAGAAAAAGAGGCTTAGAGATTATCGGATTCCTCCGGTATAAATAGAGATGATCATTTCCGTGACATCGGTGCTTATATATAGTGTATCCAAAAATGCATCCAGATATTCCAATAATCAGCCACTGAATTAAAATAGCTTTCTACATCCCCAGCCCACACTGCCCAAAACGACTCCGCCCCCCCCCAACCTCTGACCTCTCGCCCCCACCCACAAACCAAACTTCGTTGACCCATCAAGACGCAGGCATGTCCCTTCCCCTCCTCACCAGCAGGTTGAATGAAAACTTAATCTTCTGCAGGCACTCGATGAACTCCTCCTCGGTGGGCGGCTTTGCACGCAGGGTCAGCACCCCGACTGGTGGACAGCGGCGCGGCCCACGTCAGCACGCACGCACGTGCGCGCGCACGGACGGAGAGGGCACACACACGTGCACGGGTGAGCGTGGCCACGCCGCACGTGCGTATGAGAGCGTGCAAGCACGGGCACGCAGACGCGTTCAACCGTGTGAAAAATATAGGCAGAGGCCTGGGTGCAGGCCCAAAGGCTCTAGGCCCCAACACTGTTGAGGGTAAAGTAGATCAGCGTTAATACGTTTCTTCATTCGAGGGAATTCCAAAGCTGGACGGCGTGATTAATAAATAAGGAGAAAGAGGAGTGTTTTGACTTGCGGTGTGGTGAGCGAGTTGGTGGATGAATGGGTGGGTGGGTGGGTGAGTGGGTAACCATGTGGATGAAAGAACATCGAGTGCGCGTGTTGCTGTGGCGTGCGGTGCGACGGTTGAACACCGTGTGGACGAGACCACACGGTGGGCGTCTGCTAGAGCGAGTCCTCAACACGAGTGGAGGAATCGACGAGCGAAGTCCGTGGTAGCGGAAACCGTCGTAGTGACGGTAGAGGAGTTGATGAGGAGGCAAATGACCGCTGCCTGCTGAATGCGCGCGGGCGTGTGCGTGCGTGTGTGCGTGTGCGTGCGTGTGTTCGTGCGCGCGCGTGTGTGCGTGCGTGCGCGTGTGTGTGCGTGTGCGCGCCCTCACCTCCGGAGCCGACCCTGGCGCTGTGCCCTTTGCCCTTGCGCTTGTGCAGCTCGCGGCACGCGGACGCCACGCGGTCCAACTTAGCCACGAAGAAGTCCACGTCCTCCAGGGACCGCGTCAGGGTTTGCTGATGGTGCCCGAGTGGGCGTTGGGCCGCGAGTGGGAGACACAGCGCGAGGTTCAACTTTGGTGCCAATTATTAGCATGTGTGTATGTTGGATTTCTTTCGCACCGTATGTAGTACATTTAAAAGTGAATTGCTTCCAGTGGCTTCCTAATATTGGAAGGAAGAGCGTTCCAGACGGGCGTAGAAACGCATCCGAAAGTATGCGATGCGGTGACCGTCTTTGTTCGATGGCCCAGCCCAAAGCCGCTGCTGTAAGGATAACCGGAGTTTGCGTGATGGTTTATGCTCCTTGAAGAGATCTGTGGCTTCCTAATATTGGAAAGAAGAGCGTTCCAGACGGGCATAGAAGCGCATCCGAAAGTGTGCGATGCGCTGACCGCCTTTGTACGATGGCCAGCCAAACACCGCTGCTGTGAGGATGAGCGGAGTTTGCGCGATGGCTTATGCTCCTTGGCGAGATTGGAGAGGTAATTGTGATCCGAATCGGAAAGGTATCGTGCATCTTTGGGGAAGAAGGCCATTTCACGTTCGGGGTGTTCCATATCTCGGTGAGCGAGTGCCGTCCTTCACGAATGGAACGGGTTGGTCTCTGCGAGGCTGTGATCAGGCTGAATGGACTTGCGCCTCATCTCTGGGAATTGTGCCGAGCCTTGGTGAGGTCTGCCTCAATGGACACGTGCTGTGTGTTGGCTCGGGTGAGTTGGATGCGACATGGTGAGGCTCTGCCATGCCTCAGTGGACACGTGCTGTGTTGCCAGCGTAGCCGTGTCTTGTTTGCCAGTCTGCCGTACATTGGGGGTAGCCGTGCCGTGTGTTGGCGTGGGGTTCAGAGCAGAGGTCGCAACCGGGTACCCGATACCCATACCCTACCTGATACCCAGCTACCCGTACCCGGCCGGGTACGGGTACGGGTACACGTTTGCGACCCTGGTGAGGCCGGGTATGGGTACGGGTAGGCCGTGAGTCACTGGTGAGTAACTGTTTGTCACTCATTTCCCAACGTCTTGTCTCTTCTCACAATTCAAGTTCCTAGAATCAACCCACCCGCGCCTGCAACATTACTTCATCCCAGAGGTCGCAATCAGGTACCCGATACCCGTACCCTACCCGTACCCGGCCGGGTACGGGTAGGGTACGGGTACGGCCGGGTACGGGTACGGGTACCCGTTTGTGACCCTGGTGCGGCCGGGTACGGGTAAGGAATCAAAACCCGTTTGCGACCTCTAGTTCAGAGTCTCGTGTAGCGGTGTGGTGGGGTAGGGAGGCTGCGAGATTCTCACCGTGTTCTGCACCACCTTGAAGGCTTGCATATCTGGGTGCTCCGCGAGCTCCTCCTTGTCCTCAGCCCTCCGCTGGACTCCGGCTTCTGCCCATGAAACAAACCAAACAGTCCAGGTATTTAATTATGCAGCACATGGTATGATTAAATATTTGCACAACGGGTGAACCGACAAAACGGTTGTCCACGTTTATTTACGTATAGAAGCTGCTAAATTGTGATTACAAAAAACCTCAACACGCTCATCAACAGCACTCCCTTAAAAGGAGTAGTATGTCTTATATGTGGCGACTTAGGCCAGGGGTTCGGATAAACAAAAATAACAAGGGACATTTTTTTTCTTTGGAATCTGGTTAACAACAACAAAAAACTCAACATTTCAAGAGCCGCAATGCACCGCGTGGTGATTTCGAGACGGTGATGGCCCCTTCGTTGACGACGTCGCAAAGCGGTCGCTTAAAGAGCCGCACGCGGCTTCGGAGCCGCGGGTTGCCGACCGCTGATCGAGGCGGTGGCCCACGGAGGACTCGAGAAGGGCCCCGTTGCCTGATAAGTTGCCTCTTGCAATACTCTTCCTTTGAATGCCACCACAGAGTGTCATTGACGAATGTGCTAAGTCGATTTAATTGTTGTCGGTTTCCGCTTGGGCACCGCTGCCAATGCACTATCACCAAATAATTAGTTTACAATTGGAATAGATTGAATAAGTGAAAAAAATGGAATGCAGATTTCACATGTTACATGCTGCAATTGATGATTGAGCTAAAACTGTAACCAAAATCTGTATTTGTACTGGAGGAATCCGATGAGCAATAAAGCTCTTTTTCACAGTTCAGTTGTCCAGTCGGGGCGGGTGAACATTTGTCAACCCCAAGAGATTCTGGTTTCATCTCCAGAGTTAGTCACAGCGCTGGCTCAATCCTCTGACATGATCATTGCAAGCGCATGAGCCATCAGCTGTCATCCACTTTCTAACGTCGCAACCAGCCGCTACCGCCTCTGCAAAAGGACACTGCGAGGTCAATGGGTAGCGCCGTGGGCACGTGGACAGCATGGAAGAGCAGTCGCGCCCTCTCTACTGGAGGGCTCACCTCCCCTCCGCCCTTCCACCAGCAGTGCCGCGAGCGAGCACTTTCGGGGCTGCACCTTTACCTTTAGCACCGTGGCCTCCTTGCTCCTCCCCGGCGAGCCTGGGGGTCGCGCGGTCAACGGCGGCCGCCGTCTTCGCCCGCTCAAGCCCCTCCTTGCTCCGCACGCCCTTGGGGAGCGCCGCGGCCTCGGGCGGCTGCTGCTGGGTCACCGACTCCGGCCGCGGGATGGGCGCTGCGGCGGCGGCCGGGAAAGGTGTGTACGTGTAGGTGCCGGGGGGAACATCGGCGGGTTGCTGCTTGGCGGCACTCCGGTCCTCTCGCTGTTGTTCCAACTTTCGGATTTTTCTGCGGGGGGGGGGGTGCGCGTACGTACGTTGGACGTCTCTCGCACCCGTGCGCGTAGCCCAGGGGTGGGGGACGTCCGACCCGCGGGCCGTGGAATAAAAATGTGGTGTGGCCCTGCCAAGGCAACCGCAGGCGGGGCTCGAAATTCAATCAATCTAGGAGCAAACCTGGAAAAGCAGTTGCGAGTAGCAACATCATCAATACCAGCTAACATCACACGCCTCGCCCAAAGAGAAGCAGTTCCAGCCATCACATTAGGGGTGAGTTCATTAAATGTTTGACCAAATATAACAGGCTAATTTAAAAGTTGATGATTTTGTATGGCCCGCGAATGATATAAATATCCCAATGGCCCTTGGCAAAAAAAAGGTTCCCCACCCGTGCGCATAGCTGATCCGCGCGAATTGGAGGTGCGGGGAGGGGGTGGGGGTGACGGACAACAAACTGAACACAAAGAGCAGTTCTAAAGAAATGAGTTTGTCAATCGGAAGGAAGAGCGTTGGCCGCAGAAGCACAGTGACCGTCTTTGTTCGATGGCTAATCAAAAGTCGCTGCTGCTGCTGCGAGGATGACCGGAATTGGCGTGGTGGTTTATGCCCCTTAACGAGATCCGCAAGGTGATTGTGGTTCATTTGTGGCAAGCGCTTTGTTTGTAATGGAGTGCGACCCTGTAATGGATATGTGGCACAGACAAACACGTTGACAGACCGACTAATGAACTGGCATTTCTGACAGGCAGAGAATAAGGGACAAACGTGGGCACAAAGGGCGGAGCGGTGGAACACTGGTTAGCATTGTCCTGGAAGTTCACCTGGAAACCACAATTCTGATTCCTGGCCAACCCACAGCACACCAAGCCACACCAACCAAATCCACATGGCCAACACGGCATGGGAAGGCCAAGAGCTGTATAAGACATCGTACAACGCGATAGACACAAAACTCCTGCCAGACTAAACAGAGGAAGACTGGGAGACATGCTACCACACTTTGCTGCCACTGCTACAGCCTGGGGATGCATGAGCCGACGACCAAATCACCAGGAATTTGCCTCGTAAAGTTTCGGAAGCTAAGCAGGCCTGAGACTGGACAGTGCTTGCTGGGCACCCACAATGTATCATAGGTGTTAAAGGCTATGTGTCTACATAGTGAACAATAGAGGTCAGTGTAGAAAATTCCATTGTTGTACTGTACTTCTTTGCCCTCACATCCATGCTCACCACCTTCACCAACCCACACTGACCAGCGTGGTGAAATGTGGTCAAATCACCCCCATGACCGGCCCAGGCACGGGGAGGGCCCCATCCAGGACCGGATTAATAAATAAAAAGTCTGTTCATTGACCCGTGACACAGAGAGGCAGCGTGACGGAGCTAATATTCCTGATGCCAACAAAGTCAGATTCAGACCATTCCCAACTATGCCTGACAACCCGATGAGCAAAGCTGAGCTCATAGAAATGCACACTTGACTGATACCGACAGCGATGTTAGGAGACCAGTTTCTCTCCCTCCCCTGTGAGTCCACTTCAGAAGGCGCCTCTCCAGAACATCTGCCTGTCTACTTGCAGCTCGCGTGTGCGATGTTTCTTGTCACAGGTTCACACGCACGAAGGCGTCTCTCGATAAGCTCTCAGCTAAAACAAACAACACTCAACAAAAACAAAGGTCAGAGCAGCCACACTGGTTCGGCGCAGGATTGTTCTCCCACCGTTCTGACAGTGACTGAGAAAATGTGACATCGTCCTGGCTTGCGCTGAAACCTATTTGATATGTCCTCTACCTTGGCTCTTTTGAGTCATTAGTCTGCCCTGTGTATAGCGTCCACTAAATCACATGCCACCTAAGTATACATTCGTGAGAATCAAAAACACTTCATACGTAATTGTTTACATAATTCTAATAAATGTAGTTTAACACGTAGGCTTTCGCGACCAATATTATTCGTAATAAATATATATCGTTAAGCCACCACCACCCGACACGGCCAATTCGTAACTTTTGTCGCGTAAACAGAACGTGCCAACGAGTGGACTGCTTCAGCACACCCACGTGTTGGAGAGCAAACCCGACAACATTCACAGTTCGAGTACTGCGACCTTTCGCTGGTGATTGGGGTGGTTAGCGCACTGCTGGTGGACGCTGTTGCATTGGCGCTGCATGCGGTGTTAGTGGATTTGTCGGCGGCGTTGTTTGTTGGTCGTTGAGCCGGCACTGGCTTACGTCGGGGATGCGTTCCTAGCAAGGTGTGACGACGAATATCGAAACGACGTGAATGGAAGCGATTGGCAGGGCAACGTTGAACTTCTTTCGCACCGCCACGTAGCCAACCGTGCTAATGGGAAGGGGTGGTAGGTGGGGGCGAAGGCTGAGAGGCGACGGATACGAGACAGGGCGGACGAAGCTCACCAGCGACGCAAATCGGGTGGCGGTGCTAATCACGTGACGACGTATTTGGGAAACGACGTAAAAGGGGGAGACGTGCATCAGAGTGTTATTGTATATCCTGTTATTGTTGTTGTCGTTGTCGTTGTCACTGTTGTTGCTGCTGTGTTGAGAGTGTGTATAGTGTTGCGTGTGTTTGTTGTGCCAGTGGTGTCGCGTTGAGTTCGTGTCCACTGTTGTGCGACGACCGCTGCCCCGTTGGCAATCGCGAGTTGTTGTCGTTCACTGCCGGTGCGGTTGCTGCTGCGTTGGTGTCGATCGCGCTGCGTGTCGCGTTGTGCGTTGTGCGTTGTTGTCTGCGCGAGGGAATATTCTCAAGAGCTGCTCTTTCGCGATGGCCGTGGCGAGACGTCTTGAAAGGAGCCAGCGTTCGCCACGGCAACCTTTACGAGCAACTTCCTGTTCGTCCAGCCGCGTCGCGAAACGCCCGCAAGAGTTGTAACTCGCGCGCAGTGTGCCCGGGTGTGTCGGTGCCGTGTTTGGGTTTTGCGTCTTATTACTCCACGACTGCAGGACGCTCCTTCTTGTGGCCCTTCCCCACCTGAGCGTCCGCAAGCGCGCTCGTTATGTCCTGGCAGACGAGGTTCACCTAACGGGATGCACAACGCACACAACAACAAACACCAATAAACAGCCGCAATTCGTCACCAAGTGGCAGTGAAGTCACCGCAGCTATTGTGCCAGGCTAAGTGCACTGTGAGGCCACGTGGAGTGCCGAACGCACGCTGGGAGTAGGTCATAGACCCTGGTGACTGACTGAGATGACTGAGATGAGTGGCCTATGCACCGACTGCGCTCCACACAGTGCCATCCATTGGCTATTCTCGACGATGCACAACAAACAAAGATCCCCCGTACAGCCTTAACAGACTGTCAGGGCAAGTGCTGCTCGCAAAGCACCTCCTTCATACGTGGCGTGAAGAAGATCCATTGCCCGCAGCGTCACTTTTTTTTTTAGAAGGCAGCGTTATTGACGAATGCGATGAGTCTTTTAGTTGTTTATTTTTTCCCCACTCATCGCGAGCATCATTTTGCCCCCGATACGAGACCGGAAAACCGCACGCTGACCGCGCGCTCCACTCGACGCGTGCAACCCGAAGAAGGCTCACTGGAATTTCGCGACAGCTGAAGAGGTGAATGTCGGGCCGGCTCTGCGTGTCGTCCTGGCACAGGATGGCAAGGAGGCCATCCTCCCGCGACGACCCGATCTCCAGCTCAAACGGCACGGCCTCCACGCGTTGCACCGATGCCAGCGGGAAGTTCTCCAGCACGTCCTGCAAGAGTTGGGCGTGGATCGCAACTCACGGCCTGCCACGTTGCCACGAAACGCCCGCCCGTGGCCCTCTGCAGCTTTCGGTTTGTGTCCTATCGATTGAGCAGCGCACAAAGTGCTGGCGGCACTGAGGCGTGCTAATGCCTCTCGGCCTTGTCCAGACCACCGTCTCAAAAGAACTGAATGTGTGATCCGTTTTGTTATTCGGGACCACCAACTCAGAGAGCTGAGAAAATGCGGTCATGCCAATAGGCAGCGGTGGCTTAAAGACAAAACCGTAGACCGCTTTGTCCACATTAGGACTCATCAGTAGTGTACAGTCTTGAAGGCTCACTGCTGCCGTAGGTCTCTGGAAGTCGGCTTTCACAAACGTTTATCTTGTGATGGGGTTTGTCGTCATGTACACACTTGATTCTTGTCTTATCTCCACGTGCAGCGCTGTGTGTCGTGCCGGTAACTCGGTGGTGTAGTGCGGTTGGCATGGGTCCCGGTGCTAGGAATGAATGGATTAATCCGGGGTTTTCCCTCCACATTTATAAACATGCGTGTAGATTATCTCGAGTGCTCGGCCTGATAGAAATGTGGACATGATAAGCCACTTCATTGGGTTATCATTTGTGGCCAGGTCGCTTCAGAAAAAGAAGCTAATAGCTCAGTGGCCTTCACCTGGTAAAAAATTAAACATTGTTCAGTTAATAGTTTATTCACGGTGGTCACCCATCCGAAACGCCGCGCAGGCCCAAACCCTTGCTTGGCTTCCGAGGTGCGATAGATCCAGCCGCGATCGTCAGCGGGGAAAACAAAAACGTAAGGAGAGAAACTGGGGGGGGGGGGGCGGGATTGGTTCACCTGAGTGTCTTTGCTGATGAGGCAGACGGAGTGGCCATTGACCTGCAGCATCATCTCCTGGCTCCACACCTTGCCCTTGTGCCGCAGCACGTGCAGCTTGCGCACTCCCACGGGCACCGCCCGCTGCACCGCTCGCTGGTCCACGGAGAACATGGCGAGGTGCTGCAGCACCACCCCCCCCCCCACACAATCAAACCAACCCATCCCGCGGGGGGAGGAGGGGGGGGGCGACACGCCATGCGGTCCCGAGCAGTCGGGAAGAATGAGCGCGAACAAATTAGCATCCGAGCGCATCCTGAATCTGGGGACGCTGCTGCTGCTGCTGCTTCTTGCCGGTTCGATCTCCCGACGTGGCAGTCGAAAGGATGGGAACGTTTCTTAAATTTCGCCCAAACCCCCCGCCCCCCCCCCCCCAACTCCCTCCGCCGAGAAATAAAAACGTACAGATATTGTCGAAACAGACAGCGCAAGAAGAAGGCGTAAGTCACAAAGCCATTGTTGGTGGTTGGTCATTCGTACAGGAGCGAGTGGAGACGCGCACGCGTGCCAGGGCCCGCCCCCCCTGCCCCTCCCTCCCCGCCGTGTGTCGTCACAAAGCGGCAGCCTCTCTCGCTGTCTCCACAGGCGACGTCACGTGACACGCTCTCGACAGGTGACGTCATCGCCTCGTGGCCGCACACCGGCGAGCGTGTGCGGCCGCGAGCGAGGGGGTTTTTAAGAGGGGTGATTTGGATGTCGTATTTACAGAACTGCCGCATGACGTGGCCGCGTGAGATTGATGTGAGCCTGAATCATTTAGAGGACCGTATTGGTTGTGTTGCGTTAGGCCTCTCTTTAACTATTCATAACCTTCCACGAGATTACAACGATTCGATACCAACTTATAACAACAATAACAAAAACGCACAAGAACGTATTATTGGGTCTTACGGTAAAGTCACGTAGATAGGAAAAAATAACAAGTATATAAAAATAATTATCTTTTATTTGAACCTATCTACGTGGCTTTAACGATAGACCCAAGAATATGAATTCCTGCAGCCACGAAAGCTTTAAGTCAAGCACAAGAAACGTGTTTGAGAGCATTGTTCATCCGACTGAAACAAAACAGACACAAAGGGGATAAACAATGAAACCCCCAGCACGTGGCGACACTGACCTCGACGCGGTGATTGGTGACGTCATCCATGTTCTCGCGTTTCCCAATTACCCGCGTCGATCCGCGACCGCTGTCACCTGCGCACGCCTCTACGTCGCGACAGCGGAGACGGAGCGCAAACACACGACGGGAGCGACGTCGGTGTCAGTGAGTGTGCGGCTGCTGCGGCCGCGACGTCTAAATCCAACATCTCGTGTCGAGACACTCCAGAGCGGCAGTGGTGGGGGGGGAGGGGAGGTTCACACCGCACCAGTCGACTGCGGAGAGTGGACGGTCGTTGGACGATGGGGTCAGGGCGTGGGGGAAACGTGGTGGAAGAGATCAACACGCAGGGATAACATCGAATCGCGTGCGTAAGACTCATTGGTATTTCGATGTGAGTATATGCTGCATGTCATGAACCCTCCAGCCACTAGAGGCCACAATATATACACAAAAGCACATAGGGGCTATTTAAGACCGAAACGCGAGGATTTCTCTACAATTCTGGCTGTCGCCTGATTAGGTTGGTTTTAATTATACCGGCAAAACGTCGTACTCGAATTTCAAATTTAGCGGATTTAATCTTCAAACACAACCGGTGTGTGCTGAACTAGCAACGAATTGGCACGTTTTGTTTACGTGACAAACCGAAACTAATTGACTGTGTCGGTGGTGGCGGGTTTAACGACACATTTATATCTACGCGATCTAAACCCCCCCCCCCATCCCTCCAAAAAAAACCCTCTATTATGGATAATTAAAAAAAGTTTTGATGCGAATCACAACAATTCATTTCATGTACTGTGATCGTTACGTATTCTACTTAGAGAGCGTTTATTTACCGGGTGACGTGCCCATGGGTGCGGTAGGCGTGCCGGTAGCCCCAGGCAGCTCGCTGCAGCGGCGTGGGCCACGCCTGCATGGGATTGTATGGGGTAAGGAAGACCCACTGAGCTATGCAGATTTTTTTTTCAGAAGCGACCTGGCCATCGCAAATGATAGCCCGACGAAGTGGGCTCGTCACGTGGAAATTTTTAGGTGTCAAATACCCTAAACGCGTGTTGATTCTAAATTGTGTAAGGGAGAAAAGTCCACGCGACAACGGGCAGAGAGAGACACGCAAACTCCAAATATACAGCAGGCGTCAGGGTCGGGATCGAACCCACGACCTCCTCCATCCTCGGCGGGAGTAGTTAACATTTCGACACCGTGACGCTCGAAGAAGCAGCGGTGGGCCTGGTGGCTCAAATATTTTGTGAGAGGCGGGAGGGGCGGCGGGGAGTGATACCTTGGGCCCCCACCCACCCACGCACGCACCCCTTTGGGATGACCCATAGGCGACCGACTGCAGGCAATGGCTTTTTCATCATCTTTGATGTTGGCAAAAAGGTCCCCGTAGATATTGGCAGTAGCTTGTTGGTCGTGTTTAAGGCTTCGCGGGTCACATTTCGCCGACGGTGCCACCAATTTAAGAACCTCCCCCCAGCTGCTGTCGGAGCGGCGGGGGGGGGTCAGTAGGAACGAGCGAGTGGGGCAGGCGGTGATGGGACACGAGAGGGGGGGGGAGGGCATGAGAAGAGTGAAGGGTAGGTAGGAGCAGTGGTGATACCGGCACGACTACAGCAATGCGGATATGTCTGAGTGTGGGGAGACAAAGGCGGTCGGGCGTGGCGCTGCCCCCCCCCCCCTCGTGTATCGTTCCGGCCTTCATAGGTGCTCGCTAACAGCACTTGACCATAAAGTCTGTGAAAGCTATCGGGGGTAACTTTGTCTGTGTGTACTGTGTAACCGGTTAACGGGCTGCGCTACGAACGCGGTGACCTGAGTTCGATCACCTGTTATGATTATCCGAACCGGGTCCCGGGCCTCCCCTAAGTTGACTCAGCCTCAAATGAGTATCTGGTGCGATGCCTAAACATCGCCAGGCGGGAGACAAAGGCGGCCAGGCGCGGTGCCGGCCACATCGCGTGCCGGGGCGACCTTCACAGGTGCTCGCTAATTACACCGACTTCAAAGAGGGGATATTTTTTGTGACACGATTTGTAGGTGTGTCTGTGTGTATGTGTGCTTACGCGTTGCTTGTAAGGGTACGTCACCGCATTTAATATGTGGGCACGACGTACTAAATTCCACCCGCAGATCGTCACGAACAAGCTTGTCCGCCTCAAGATGCCTTCGACAATGATGCTGCACGCTGACAGGGTGAATGTTGGGAAAGCCCTCAACGCGCGTGACAAATCTGTAAATACGGTCAACATCACGCGGAGCGGGAATCGTTGCGGGGCTCGCCTACCTGCGGCTCGGGAGCACGCGGGCGGTGACTCCTTCAGGACTGCAGTTGCGGCTCTTGAAATTCGAAAAAAAAAATGTTTTCTTGTTATTTTGGTTGCCCACCCCTGACCACCCGACACAGCATATATCACCGTGGAAGTACAGCTTACCATGGACGTCCTGTTTTCCATGGGAGTCCAGTCCACCGTGGGAGTCCAGTTTACCATGGAAGTCCAGTTTACCGTGGGATTCCAGTTTACCATGGGAGTTCAGTTCACTCTAGGAATCCAGTTTACAATGAGAGTACAGTTTACCATGGAAGTCCAGTTCACCATGGGAGTCCAGTTTAACGCCTGAGTCCAGTTTACCCTGGGAGTCCAGTTTACCATGTGAGTCCAGTTTACCATGTGAGTCCAGTTTACCATGGAAGTCCAGTTCACTATGGGAGTCCAGTCCACCGTGTGAGTCAAGTTCACCATGAGAGTCCAGTTTACCGTGGGAGTTCAGTTTACCACGTGAGTCCAGTTTACCGTGGGAGTCCAGTTTACCCTGGGAGTCGAGTTTACCCCAGGAGTCGAGTTTACCGTGGGAGTTCAGTTTACCACGTGAGTCCAGTTTACCATGGAAGTCCAGTTCACTATGGGAGTCCAGTTTACCACGTGAGTTCAGTTTACCATGGGAGTCCAGTTTACCCTGGGAGTCGAGTTTACCATGGGCAGGGGTCGGCACCCTGCGGCTCCGAAGCTGCATGCGGCTCATCAACGCGCTTCGTGAGGTTACAAATTAAATAACCACCGTCTCGTAGTCACATGCATTCCGGATTTTGAAATATTCGGTATTTTTTTACCGAATTCGAAAACAATGGCTCTTCTTGTTATGTTTGGTTTCCGACCCCGAGTATAGTTGGTGTAAATACTGTGTGCTATGACAACGCAAGAAAAGGTAAATGATATTTGGTTCAACATCATAACTGGAATACATCAGAGGATGTATGTCCCTACCCCCTCCACCCTCTTGTTTGCTACAGTAATAGACTATGTCGCGAAACGAGAAACACGTGGATCGATTACATCACGTATTGAATGACTCCGGGAAAGGAGGGGAAGCAATTGTTTGACTTCGACTTTGCTGATGACACAGCTTATGTTAGACAACACATGAATGAACCATTTCAACTGCAATGTACACAGATGGGCCAGGAAACACGAAGGCTCTGTGCGACCAATATTATTCATACTACACAAGGTTCGTGGGTTAGATTTGGCAAATCACCTGATGAAGCTGGTTGTAATCACCAGCGAAACGTCGTACTAACATTTTTTATGTTGTGGGTTTACTCGCCGTCACACCGATGCGTTGAAGCAATAGCAAATTAGCACGTTTTATTCACGTGGCAGCGCTTACTAATTGGCTGTGTCGGGTGGTGGTGGGCTAACGACACATTTATATTTACGCAATCTAACGCAAAAAAACCTTTAACATGGATGCAAATTAAACTATGAGGATAAAAGCATGGCCACATTCCAGGCACTTTGTTTTCATAAAATATCAATAGAGGAATACATTGAAAAGAAAGTGCTATCCCAGGTCGGATAATCTCTAACAACAAAACAGGTGTGGATTCCAAGATAAGATGTTCCAGTGAATAACCGTCAAGTTCATTGTATCATCTCAAACTATAAGTATCCAAACACTTTTTTCTGATATTTGTATTCTCATCGTTCAGAAATGTCTATTTGTATGTTGAGCATTAATGTGACGATGACGCTTGGAGTGGAAGATGTGTGCCGGTAAGGCGCCACACGCGTGCAACACACACATGTGCGTGGCTATAAATGCGCCGACACGGCAAACGTGCATATAGCACGTTGTCTTGCGTTCAGAGAAATGTTTACTCCATCTCACACGAAACCCTGTTGACGCTCGAACGTTTCTCGAAATGTTTGGCGCGGTCCATATTTACTCTCTGAAATTCAAGAAGACTCTCGGCTCAAATTAGCGTGGGTGGGTGCTCACCTCATTTGGCAGCCCCGAGACAATTGGTGGAAATTCCACATTCCTCAGGTGGGTACCAGTGTATCGCACAAACGGGTATCATCACCGTCATTCGCCACGATCAATCCACTGCTCGATGAAAAGCCTCCTAAAGCCGTTGCCAGTCTCACGACACGGGCAGCTCCGATGAGCACGGTTGGCTATGTACGGCGCGAAAGAAGTTCAACATACATACACGCATGCAACCCATCTAATAGCGCCTTCACACGCGAACAGATTGCGTCGTTCCGTATCCCTACGAGGCGTCCTCTCGAACGCCCGCTCTCTCCTCTGTCTCTCTCTTTACATCCAAATTTAATGGGATGAAGACGTTTTGTTTTTATTCGCAACTGCGGCAGCCACGGCCACTGTTTAACCTATTCCACTGACCGTATTTACACCACGTCCAAGAAAATTGAACGTTTCATAACGAACGGCTCCGAACGTTGTGCCAAGGCTTCTCTAATGTCATCGCTGTGTCAGTATACCACTTTAGTAAAATACTGTATCTGTGCGCAATTGTCAATTGAAACTTTAGTAAAACACTGTATCTGTGCGCAATTGTCAATTGAAACTGCAGTAAAGTAGCAATGCCTCTGCCTTTCTCTCCGGTGCTCAGAAGGAATAACTTAGCGGAACGTTAGTTCGTATATTTTCCAGCTACAATATACGACGCGAATAATAATGATAATGATGATACCAGCAATGGTAACGGTGACGAACCACTGTGAAGCCAGTCCACATTCGTCCAATGCACACAACAGATCGCTACACATTACAGCACGGCGCAGTCCTTACTTTTCCGACGTTAGATGAGCTAAATATATGTTTCCCACGGTCGAAACGTTGTAATATCCACGGTTAAAGGTGCGTGGCACAATGAGGTGGGTCCGCCTTTGATGTGCGGATCGCACAGGGCAGGGAGGAGCATTTGTGTCTCCACGCAGCTGCAGGCAGAGAGGTGGGAGGAGGAAGGGTGGGAGACGTAAAGATCAGGTTCCCTGCTCACTCGCTCACTCACACACAGGACTCTGTCACCCCCCTCACCAAGACACAAACAACAACAACAAAAACTCCCCCGTGTAGCCTTAACAGACTGTTGGGGCAAGTGCTTATAGCGAGCACCTATCCAGGCCAGCACGGCTCACGCGGGCGTGGGTGGCCAGCAACCACGCACGGACGCCTTTGTCTCCCCAGTGGCGGTGTCTACACACCGCACCAGGTACTCATTTGAGGCTGAGGCGACCTAGGGGTGGCGCCACTGGCGCTGGGCGCGGAGTGGGCATTGAACTCGGATCGCCGGGTTCGCAGCGCAGCGCGCTAACCCTAACGCGCTACCGCTCACCAACCCTCACAAAGACAAAGATCCCCTTCGTGTAGCCTCTAACAGACTGTTGGGGCAAGTGCTTTTAGCGAGTAGCACCCATGAAGGCCGGCACGGTACACGAGGGGTGGGTGGCCAGCACCACGCCCTGCACGCACACTCCCCGAGGCTCTCTCCACGCCACTTCTCGTGACTTTAATGTCTCTCTTAGCCAGCCTCTTCCCACGGCTTCCACACAGCACGTACACACACACACTCCTCCTGCAGTCGACCAAAACCCCAACGAGTGCCAGTAAAATACAACGCCTTTTGGCGTCCTCTGGTCTAACACCGTTTTGAGACGAGGCTCAAAAGAAAGCTGTCTCTGGTGTGGACCAAACTGTTTCAAAGACAATGCATATATTACCAGAGTATGTTTTTAGTTTGCAGTCTGACCACAAGTATTGTGGTTAATGCAGACATGATTCCTTGTAAAAAGGTTTCAGTTTGGTGTTTTAACATCTCAACACCTGTTTTGTTGCCAGAAATAAAGGGGAAAACCATATTCTTAGGTTTTTTCGGTAAAGTCACGTAGGTAAAAAATTAAAATTAATAAAAGTAAAATAAAATACTTTTATTAATTAAAAATTTTTACCTACGTGACTTTACAGAAAACCTAAGAATATGAATCCTTGCAGTCACGAAAGCTTCAAATCTAGAATAAAAACCCTATTCTCATATAATAACCGTGTTGGCAGACCTTTGGGACAAAGCGCTGTTAGCGAGCACCTATTTGGTCTGGGCCAGCACCACGCCCAGCCGCATTTGTCTTCCCAGCGCTGATGTTTATACATCGCGGCGTACTCACCTGCGAGGCTGAGTCGACCTAGGGGAAGTCTCTGGAAGAGTTTTAATTGCCACTCGCCACCGATGTCGGCAGTGGCCGGGGAGTGGGACTCAAAACTCGGGTTTTGCGTGGCGCAGTGACCAGAGTGAGGCCACCACTCTCCGCTCACTCCTCACTCACTCCTCACTCACTCGCGCACGCGCACGTCGATCAAACAGCTCACTTCACGACGACAGAGAGAACGCCAAACACTTGCATTTCGGGAGATAAAATAGAAATGTTAAGTTTACACAAAGAGACTTTTTGGTGGCAAGTGCTGTTAGCGAGCACCTATGAAGATCGGCACGGCACACGATGGGGTGGGTGGCCAGCACCACGCCCGGCCGCCTTTGTCTCCCTAGTGGCGATGTTTACACACAGCACCAGGGTACTCATTTGAGGCTGAGTCGACCCTCGGGGAGGCCCAGGACCGGTTCAGATAATCGTCACCGGTGTTGGTCGTGAGGGGGAATCGAACTCGGGTCGCCGGGTTCGTAGCGCAGCGCGCTAACCACTGCGATACCGCTCCCCACACGCACACTCACACAGACCCCCTCCCAGTCATCGTTCACGCACTCCTCGCTCCATCACCTTTCCTCCCTCTCGCACGCACTCATCTGCCTTCAGCAATGCACCCTCCCCTTTCAGCTTGCCCAGCCACCCCCATTGTAACACAACTCCTTGCTCTGCTCCATCCCACGCACACACGCGCGCGCACACACACGCACACACACACACACACGCAAACACACGCGCGCACACGCACACGCGCACACACACACACACGCGCACACACACGCGCACACACACACACGCACACACGCGCACACACACGCACGCACACGCACACACACACGCACACACGCACACACACGCACCCCCTGACCACCCTCACTCTCCACAGAGCCGCACCGGCCAGCAGGAGCAGCAGCAGCATCATCAGCAGCATCAGCAGCAGCGCGTCTTTGTTCTATAAACAAAGGGAGACCCACACCTGTGCCGTTCATTGTTCTCCTATCTTCACTGTCCCCTGAGGACATAGCCGCCTGTTTTTTTGCACGATGTACATAAATAATGCATGACTTTGTACATACGTGTGCCTTACACGGACTAAAACGCATACGTCTCGTGTAAGCAAATGCACGTGTGGTATATTGCGCGCGTGTGTGTGTACATCGCATTTGTCAGTTCAATGTTGGTCGAAACCTCCCCTCCCAGATTCTAAAGAATACAACATCCGAATACAGGTCGTTTTGGAAAAGTGTAGCGAAAAACAGTGACACGTGCAGGCATGCATGCCACCTATTCGTGTGTATATATAGTTTGAAAATATCGGTCTTTATTTACTGTGCAACGATTCTGTAATTTCACAGAGTTGCACAGCCATAATATTGCGAGGTTGTTTCGGGTCATGTAATAAGGTTACATTTTCAAGTGGATGTTGTGACTCGCCCCGTTTGCGACCAGGTTAAGTCTCATTAGTAGTAAGAGTGACCTGGGGCATCCGTCTGCCAGCAGGGGGGTGATGGGTGCTATGTATAATTCAAATTGAGTCATTTGTGCAGAATTTTGGAATTTGGCAAAAATTTGGAGGTTGTACGGTCACAATGCAGCCATAATCTATGTTCGTACATATGAATGAGTAGTTTTACAAAAGGAGTTTATATTCATGTATTTTTAGGCCAATGGGAGACATTCTTTCACCACTGCACAGTGAACATTGCCCATCTTGAAATGAGGCAATTGATCGGGTCGTCTTAACCAGGGTTCCAAGCGACACATTGTCTGGATTTATAATTTAACACCGATGATCGGAGTCGTCTCGAGGGGAGTGCGGGGCACGGGGCAAATCAAGTTTTACATCTGACACCGTGATATCTAAGCCCCCCCCCCCCCCCCAAAGCGCGGGGGCCGGGGCAGTCGCCCCGATTTGCCGTACCCTAGGGATGTTCTTAGATACTCGCTGATGAGCCACTGCTTTGGACATCGTACTGTATTTCCAATGGAGGTTCCACCCCCCCCCCTACCCACAAATCTGTCACCAAACCGCAACAGTGTTTATTATAATAAATGCGGATGAAATTTCAGGGAAAAAAATATTTTATTGCAGCACGCGGTTTCCAGTGACAAAACAAATGTTTAATTTTGAAATGCCATATCCCTTCACAAACATTCGGCTTAAACGTATACAATTACATTTAGAAAGCTTACAAAAGCAAACGCATAAATTAGAAGTTATGCTATTTGTCAAGATGTCTTTTCATTTTTATGCGTTAAAAACGTACTGTGACAGAAACATGCATGCCATTTGAGTGTTTCATAGTTCATTTGTGGTGATAATTTATGACAAAATAAGCAAATATTTGCGTGGCATTGCACCTGTGCATGATTGCCAAAACAGGCGTATTTAAAGACCCCTATATTATACCAGTCTCTGCCCGTAAAACTGGGGAGAGACATGTTGGAGACATTGTTTATTTACGTTGTTCATTAAATTTGCCACAACTACGCTAATTATTATCTTTAACTACACGACCAGTGATTATATGGCCGCCGACGACGACGACGGTGATGATCGATGGGATAGAGCGGTGACATCATCGTAGTGATGAGTGCGCTGTGCTGCGAACCCAATAACCTGAGTTTCATTTTAAATCTCCAACTCTGGCTAACGACACTGGCGAGTGATATCTGAACCGGTCCTTGACCCCTACACTGACCAGCGTGGGTTAAGCATGGCCGAGAAACTGCCGCATTGGCATGGCATGAGGCGGCCTTCATCCAGCAGTAGTTTCACAAAAATGGCCTGCGAATCATTTCACAATTTGCTGCCCAACATCGTTCGTTGAAGCGGCAGTACGTACAGTTATCTCCAAATTCAAGCCACGAAACGTCCCAGAGCTTTCGAAACACCACATCGTAGGAGCGGCTCGAATTGCCTCGGAACTGCGGAGGTTTGAACCCCGACCCCAGACCCTGACGAGTGCACGGGACCAGCTGCACTTGTTGTGAGCGGCTTCAGCTGAGATGAGACCGACTGCGAGCCATGCTTTGGTCATCGCGAAAGGTCATCTGTTAACTGTTGGCAATGGGATGTGTAAAAAAAACAATTGGTGTTATATATTTGCATGTAGAGACGGATGTGGGAGGGATGGGTGTTGTGTTGAATTGTTTAAAAAAAAAAGAGGTGGGTGGGAAATAAAGTGAAGGGAGTCGTTACGAGACGACACTTCATGTAAATACTGTGGTGGAGGTGGTGGTGCAGAGGCTGCCTGCTGCTGGTGCGAGTGCTGCCTTGCTTGCGCAGCATCACGCGTTGGTGGAGCGTTAGAGGACTTCCCCCGACCGAGGGCAAAATATGAACACGTCACAAAAAGGTCAACGGAACCAATTTGCAACGTTAAAAAGACCCGGTGTTTTTTTGGTGAGTTGCATACAAATTACACCACTGTAGGCAATGCATTTACACGTGTAGTTCTCCTCTCTTGAAGTATTCAGACATTCTTCTTCCCATAATGTCCGCGTTTTTGGTTAAACCTGAAAAGAGGTGCCACTCTAAAAGTGCTGACCTGTACATTATGTGCAGAGGAGCATTATCGCTAGACATGGATTTGAAGCCTGTCAAGTGGGCAGAAATCCACTCACGTAGAATGGAAATAATAAAATAATAAGAAACGTCGTGAGAATTATTTTATGTTTTATTTTTATTATTTTATTACTTCCCTTCTACGTGACTTTACTGAAAGAACCAAGAAGATTGATAAACTTGTTTTTGACCTATATTTTTACGTTACTTTTGTAAACATTATTTGTATATGTACATATTCATTCTAAGATCTCAATCCAGAAAATTACAATAGTGCATTGTTGTCCGGATTATTCTGTTTGAAATAGTGCAACAAAAATTTTAGTAAAACACACGAAGAGGCCCAGGATCGGCGGGATCTTCGATTGCCACGAGCGGCGAGTCTGTGTACAAAAACATCAGCTCGCTAGGCTTCGTCGATCCGAAGACATTAAGCGTCAAAGATTTGAAAGGCTATAAACAGGGCAAGTTAAATAAAAGTGAGTAAAAAAGTTGAGGCTGAACTTGGAAGGAACAGGGACGGGGGGGGGGATTTCTCCGTGACTTTAACGCTGTTCTACATCCCCGGAGTGCACCCTGAAATTCCCTTAACACCCCTGCTCAAGAAGTGCAACGGCCTTATGACGCACGAACACCATGTACACGTCCAAGACCAGATAAAGCAAGAAAGGGAATGAACTTTTACAGGTAGGAACAATGTTCCACACTGCCCACCAGGGATTAATTGTCTGTCTGTCTGACTGTTTGTCTGTCTGTCGTGCATAAATAAATATATAATACCCACAGCTCTTTGATTGATGGAGACCTTACAAACAGCTTTTTGATTGGTGGAGACCTACTGCCGGGTACTTAGAGGGGAGGTGCCTAAGGGAGGAGGGTCAGGGGAGGGGCCTAAGAAAGGGGCCTGAGGGGGGGGGTTCAGAGGAGGGGCCTAAGGCAGGGGGGGTCAGATGGAGGGGCCTAAGGATATGGGGGGTTGGTCAGGGGAGGGGCCTAAGGGAGGGGGGTAATGGGAGGGGCCTAAGCAAGGGGAGGGGGCTGGGTGGGTCACCCCGTGGTGCCCTTATAAAACTCAACGTTTAACCTACACACTACACTATACACGACACGATACACTACACTTATACAGGTAGTAACAGCTTCCACACTGCCCACCAGGTATGAGTTGTCTGGCTGTCGTGCACGAATGCGCTGTCCAACCATGTTCCTACCTGCCCACTCCGAAGGAACGTGTTCCGCGAACGTTGAGTCAGTTTTCCCCCCACGAAAAGACTTTCTACGGACGGGGACGTTTCGACACGTTTAGCCAACACCCATGGCTTGATCCTGGAGGACAGTCCCGAGGCTTCGATTCTGCGGCGACGCCTGCCTCCAACGCAAAATCAGTCTCCATAGATGTTTATGTGTCCAACCGTTTCTCATATCCCGCCTATAGCGCGCGGCCCTCTGCGAGTTTGATGTGCGATTGTGCGACACCCGGGTTTACAATGCATGACACCAACACACCACAGCATAGACAGTAAAGATAAACTGCAATTTATTCAAGATTAATGCAAGCAAAAACTATAAAACACTGGGTATTTTTGTTTTCATATTTACATTGATATTGATCGTGTTTTTTATGCTGTGTAAATGGCAGTGAGAGGGTATTAGGACCTTAAAGCCTTTACGTGTAAAGCTTAAAGTTGTCCTATGATAGAAAAAAAAACTGACGAAAATAAGACCGACTTAATATTATAGGATTTTGACTAGTGACGAGAGATTTTGGACTTGGACGAGGGTGTGTGCTGAATATTGTGAGATTTGGAGTAAGGGTGTTTCAATCTCGTACGAGAACTATCGTAGGTTTCGGGTGGACACGAGACGAGAATGAACTTGATATTAAGATTGCACAACTGCACAATAAAATCTTGATTTGAAGCTTTTGTATACACAATAGAAGATTGGGCCCCGAACAGGTGTGGGATTCAGTCTTAAATTGTGGTTCCTGTGTGCGTGACAGTTAGTGTTGGGATGTTTCATACTTGGGATTAGAGGGCATTTGACTTCCCTGTATTTTAAAGCAAGCATTGGGAACGCGTCTTATAATCTGGTAGGTGCGCGCGCTCGCGTTTAATCAGATTTACATAACTTTATTGACACTAGAAATTAGTTTTAGATGCACTGTGAAGTCCCTTTCCAAAAAAAGTTTTGTCATCAACTCAAATATTTGCACATATCATTCGTGAACGGTTCGTACATGTTACTTTCATGAATGGTATGAAGTGTGCAATGAGCTAATACAGCTACATCGAACATAGGGCTAATGTCTTGGAACTCATCCCCATGAATGATCCTGAGTCAGTGGTTGCAATTCCACATTCCGATGGTGGAGACCAGCGAGTTCATTAAACACAAATTACCAAAAAGGTGGTGCACATTTTAAAGATCCGGCGTGGTGGCGATGATGTGGGTCAATGCTAGCAATAACCAAACAAGTAGTTTACTGTTCTAAATATTTACAGGTTATGAGCAAAGGGAGTAATTTTCTTTAAATGTCAATGTCCCAATTGTGCTGCAATTCATGCGACGAAGCAAATGACCGATCCTTAAAGAACCCCCGTAGTCAGCAAAACCCACAATAGTGTTGGAAAACATCTGAGGTACACGATTTCAGATAAGCAGACCGCAAGGTAGCGTCATTCTTATACAACTCCTTGGTCAAAATAAAACGTCACTCGCCACTTGTGCGCAGCATTAATTCTTGCGACATGGGAGAAAACACTGGCCTCTTGTGTTAGAATACAGCGTCCTGTGTTGTACTATGCCAATGAGCAAAAGGGCGTGTGTGGAGGTGAGCGCGCAGAGAAGATTCGCCAAGTGCTCAGACCCCCCCCCCTCTCTCAGCAGCCTTGGCTTGTGCCGGTGAGCGTACAGGCAAAGCCGTCTGATCAGACAAGCAGGCCGCAGGTAGATATTTGTGAAGCTGCACGTCATATTTATAAAAGTGAAAACGTATACGATGGCTTGCTGGCTCTTTAAAGTTTTGCAACTGGTATATAGACCAGGGAGATGGTCAGTGGCTGCGCCGTGTCCTGGAAAACCCGTATTCCACTTTCAACGTTTCGCCGTCATAAAGCACGGATTAACGGTGGCAAGGTGTATTTTTCTCAGGCAGCAACTGGTAGCAGGGTATTTATTGGAAGAACGGGTAAATTGGTTAAAAATATTGGCAGATTGTGGAAAATAAATATACAAACGAGGGGTTAATTGCCAATGAAGTGAAATCAACTTTAGGATCGCAGGACTGATATCCATCAGGATTTTTTTCAAGCAGTCAACTAGACAAATTTTGACTTTTTGTGTCTCATCAGCATGGAATGGCCTCTTAAATTCTGATAAAATTGCTCTTGTAAAAGGTAAAGGCAACTCAGCAACATTGGGGTATTCAGGGCAGTATAGCAAAACTGTACATTATTACATGCTAAGGTGGGTTGTATTTCAGTAACAAGTTAACGTAAAATGTATACACCCATCACAACAAAATAACATCAGATCCATCATCCAAACATATTTCTGGATTCATCTGTTTCTGCAGCAGCTGCATCAATATCAACTGTGTGTCATCAGCAAATAAAAATCGACATTTGTAGTTCTATTTTTTTGCGAACAAGAGCTGCTGGGGAAACAGTGGCCCAATAGGCCTTTGGAAGATGGTCGTGAATTTTACTTTTTACAGTTTGGGCAGCTGGGTATCAGGTAACAGGGTTGCTTGCTGAGAAATATAAGTCTTGGGAACGATGCAGCTTTATAACCGAATATCTGCCTGTTAAGATGTTTTGGTGATTGAAAAGCTGTTAAACTGGATAGTTGGATGTTTGAGCGACAGGATGAGGCATTCGAGTAAGCGGAAAGCTGCGCGATTGATACAACTGATTTATTGGCTAAATCGGTGGCTGGAGTTTTGGATAAATGTAGACATGATTGGGTCGTGGTGTAGCTGGGCTTTTGCTAAAACGAGGCAGAGCTGGGCAACAAACATTGTTTTGTTTGGGGTAACTAGACAGTTGGGCAGCAAGAGGCATAGCTGAATATTTTATTATAAGTAGGTGCCCATGCAGAAGGGCAGCCCCTCCTGAGCAGTTAAATAACAAAGAAACCACTTCCTCTGAAACAAGGGCCATGCTTCCTGTTGTCCAAATGTACAGATGAGCGAGGCGGGGGTGTGGCACAGTACAAGCACGACAGTGTTCATCGCCGTCTCGATAACACGGATCATTCAGAAAAGGGAAGCGGTTGAAAGAGCATTACGTGTGTGTGGTGAGTGAAAGCAAATTGTCGACAACGGAACACAAGTTGGGGAAAGGGAAGGTAAAGAGAAACAATGCAGGGTAGCAGTGGGTAAAATGAACAAAGGAAAAACTATTTCAGGCAAAATAGGGTAAATCCTATGTCTTCGGGGGAGGTGGGGGGGGTCAATGAAGGGCTACTGATGTTTGGGACAGCATGTGCGGTGGAAGATGCCCGCTGCTCAGTGGATTCGCGTGAGCTCCTCCACAGTCTTGATCAGGTCGTCCACCGTCGCTTCCCTCTTCATACCGCTCCCATCGTCAATCTGACAACGCACGAAAAATTAAAATAGCTCGCCAACTCGCTCTCTCACACCCCCCCCCCCACCAACTCCCAAGATTCCCGCATCTGAAACACAAACGCCGATACATCGCGCACACCACTCGCGGTTCCTTACGCCAACTCGCTCACTAACCTAACACTTTTCTCTCACTCGTGCTTACGAATTAAAATATCATCATCGGCCATCGCGGTATTTCTGGCTCTGGCCCAACACAGGCTCTAAATACATCTCCAGTGCCAACGGCCCTCCTCTCACCTGCAGGCCGGCCACCACTTCTTGCATCTTGGGGCGGCTAAGGTCCAGGAAACTCTCGATGAGGTCCCCATCCACGAAACCCGTCGCTGCTTCTGTCTTTCGCTCGTTGTGGAATGATCTCCAGGTGCAGGGCCGGCATTAAGGACGAGAACAAATCCGAGGCAACCGGCATTCAGGCGTCTTCCCGAGCCTCGGCATGTTAGACTTCGCAGTGGCAATGACGCAACTCCCCTCCCTTTTCTCTTGGTGGATACCGCATTGCGTCCTATGTTGTTAATTGTATATTATAAAGTTGATAACCATCACAGTTTCAAAATTAGTTGGATGGCTTTTTTTGCCTAAGAATGTCATAATATAAAAAAATGTCTTGCAATGCATGCTGCAACTGTCCTTATATTTCCAGTTCTTCTCTATTATATGCCCGACTTCTCATGGAGTTCTCCAGTATCTGTCAGCCAGCTTCTTTAAACACTTGTGGTAATAATGCATGTCCACTACCTGACCAGGTCAATGTAATATTGAAACAAGGGAAAATAATATAAAAACTGAAAATCATGTTATGCATGAATTATGTAAAGCTCTCCAACATACATTTGTCCTGAGAAGTATTTAATTAGTGGTATGAAAACTAATGGAAATGGATAGTGGTCAGGGCAAAATGTACTTGCATATTTGTAAAGTCTATGTGGCTCTGGTTTGCATCTACACGTTCTGGGCAACCCTTTGATCAATTTAGTCAGTTTTCAATCGGGTAAGTCTACATTAGCAACACAAAGTTATACCAAAGTTTAATTTATATTGGATCATCGTTACGAGAGTCATCTTGTGACCCCTCGCTACAGACAGCCAGACAGAGAGATGTAATGCATTCAACCTTTTTTGGAAAGTGATAAAAAAACGTCCAAGTTGTATAGTAAAGTGCACAGCGGCTGCGCATACGTCAACCTCTCAAGGATATAAGGAGTGCTCGATTTTGCCCACGCTCTTGATGACCTTGGTGAGGCGGCCCTGCATGTCCTGCAGCAACGTGAACAAGCCCTCCGACAGTGACGTCACCAGCCCTGTGCAAACAAGCGCAGGTTGGCAAACATTTCCACAACTTGCTACACACACAGCATTTAAACAAACAACCACGCAGGCAGACATGCACACACACACACACAAGCGTGCCTGTTCGCTCACTTGGGTGTTCCACATGACACTGCACTTTAAATTTAGAGTATGCCCAGACGTTTCTTACGGTAGAGGTTTTGAGCAGAGTTAGCAAATTCGTTTAAGAGTAACACCAATATACTGGAGAGTGCTTGGAAAAATATAGGGATCAGTCCACATGAGAATTAGCAGAACTGCAAAATGCAGGGTTCTTTGGTAGGTCGGAGCAATGTAAACTTTCACCTTCGACTCCCGCTGATCGGGTAGCAAACAGTGCAAGTCATCAATGCTGTATGTGGTTATAGAACACCTACACTAAGTAACTTGTTTTAATATGTAAGATTTACTGGTCAACTGCTTTTTGAAAGAGAAATATGAAGAGAAAAAAAGTTAAACTTTTCAGAAAAAATACCCTCGTTTGAATAACGATGACTAATTCACAGCTGATTCTGGTGTCACGTGACAGTTTAAATGATGGTGCAGCAGTTCACACAACGCGTTCTGAACCCGGTGAATGGGATCCAGCTCCCTCCGTTCACCAACCTGCACTGACCGGCGTAGTGAAGTATGGCCAAACAACCACCAAGGCCAATACGGCGTCAGTTGGCCTTCATCTAGTAGTGCACTGACAAAGGGGCATTTGTTTTGTTTTATGTAAAAAAAGAAAGGACTCAGGATTAGTACAAACAAGCCGCAGACCGTTGACGCTTAACTCAGTAAAGGTCACTTACATTACAAAGTTATCACACACTACCCTAGACTGTGATGGGAGGGCGAGCGAGCGAGGGAGGGAAGAGGCGAAGGGGGCACCTCACCGACAGAGGTCGCAAACGGGTTTTGATTCCTTACCCGTACCCGGCCGCACCAGGGTCGCAAATGGGTACCCGTACCCGGCCTGGTACGGGAACCCGTTCCCTACCCGTACCCTTATCCTACCCGAAATGAGTGACAAACGGTTACTCACCAGTGACTCACGGCCTACCCGTACCCGGCCGCACCAGGGTCGCAAACGGGTACCCGTACCCGTAACCAGCCGGGTACGGGTAGCCGGGTATCGGGTAGGGTACGGGTATCTGGTACCCGATTGCGACCTCTGCTCACCGATCATGCCGTTGACGGTGCCGAAGAGCACGGAGCCCTGCGTTGGCGTGGAGCTCTCGCCGAGGTTCTGCATGACGAGCGAGCCGTGGCAAAACACGTTGACGAACTCGCCCAGGTGCAGCTGCCCCACCTCCTGCAGGTGCTGCCTCTCCTCGTCGGACGTGGCCGCGCTGAACGCACGCACGCGCACAGGCGAAAACGCACAGGTATACGCGTGCACAGGAACGCATGCATGCGTAGAGGCACAAACAAATCCGCAGGCGTACGCAAAGCACACGTGCGCATACGTAAACGCACGCACGCGACACATACATGCACACGCGCACACTGAGATACGGATGTGAATGAATGGAAGCCAGCATTTGAATTCTGGTAACCACATCTATATGATTACATGCAGGAACATCACGGTTAATTTACAGCTGTCTTAGAGCCCATTGAGTTGTGAATTGTGAAGCGTGGTCAAACACAACCCCCATTACTCATAGGTTTTTTCGGTAAAGTCACGTAGGTAAAAAATTTAATTAATAAAAGTAATAATAAAAATAAAATAATAAAAATAAAATAATAAATCACGTTTTATTATTTTATTTCTATCATTACTTTTATTAATTTTATTTTTTACCTACGTGACTTTACCGAAAAAACCTAAGAGTATGAATCCTTGCAGTCACGAAAGCTTCAAATCTAGAACAACCCCCATTACTGACACAGCGTGTAGAGGCCTTCATTAAGCAGTGTATTGACAAGCGGCTCTAACTTGCACATCAAAAAAACGATTACAAATCAGAACTTTGATGCTACGTAACACCAAATATTTCCAAGTCGACCATGACAGCCGGTGGTTACATTGCACACTTATTTAGTTCAATGCCCACACAAAACATTGTCCAGTTTCACTGATTATTGGATGTGAAATTCTGGACTGGAGACCCTGCGATGAAAATATAAATATTGTGCTCAACCCTGTTGAATCATCAACCTCATTAGGTTCTCCTAAGCATAATGACATAAAAAAAATCATAGGGTTGGTAGAGGGCATACCTGTCCTTCTGGCAAACGAACAGGTTGTAGGAATTCTCTGCGCCCAGGAAATTGTCATCGTCAAGCACCTCTATCGCACTCATCCAGTTGGGGTTGAAGTCGCGGGCAATCTGTGAAAAAGCAAAAGACAATATTTTCCCCCACAGTTTGACACGTTTTTGTAAACGACATTCTATGCACTGCACCTCTCCGATCAGCACTCATTCACTTGTCCATTCATGTCAAAAAACTAAAGTATCAAGGGGGTCAATCCCCTGCCTGCTTATATTAAACAATGGTTTAACTCGGGCTACAAAAGTTTATAAAGTTTCCTGTGAAAATACTGCTAAACAAAATACGTATTTAACTTTGGTATGTGTTCCAATCCGTATGTTTCTGTTTCACAGTGTAATTCCTAGAATGACATGATCTATTTAAAATCGAAAAAAAAACCCAACACATTCGTCCTTAACACTGCATTAAATGGAAAAATATTTCTGGCAATTTCTCAGGCAATGTCCCTTCTTCACAGCACATAACGAGAATTCAAGTAATCAGTGTACTCAAATAATAATTACACTGGTCTACAGCCAAAATGATTCTGAAATAAATGTAGTCCAACTTTAGTAATTCTGGGTCACTGAGAATGAAAATGATGCTTACAATTGTTAATTGGCTCTAGTCTTCAAGATATTCTACTGGGTCAGTAGATACGACCCTTGACTTGGGAATGGTGGACGGTAAGCGAGTTAAAATTAACCCGTAAAAACAAAGTTTTTCACTATAAATCCTTTATATGCGTGGCGGCTAGAGTCCTCTCGTCCTCTGGCTTGAGATGGCTGCCACCTATGGGTAAGATGATTGCCTGCCACCATTAAGCAATTGGTAATTAAATATCTTTTTTTTTTGCCTAAAAAGTGTAAAATTTTGGAAAAAAAATTTCACGAAAATAAATTGTCACGCACAACGAGTCTGTGTGCAAACTGTCAGCTCGATTGGATCACGGGAAGTGGGTTAAAAAACGACCGAAAGATTTGCACGGTCGTAAGCGCGCAAGCAAGCGAACTTAATATAAAGGATTTAATAAAGGATTAAAAAATATATTCGCCTGTGGAGGACACGAGGATCGATCCCGCGACCTTTGGCATGGGAAGCGAGGGCGCTACCAACTGCGCTACTCCGCCAGGACCTGTGGAGTTGTCACGCTCTGGGCTCCTACACTGTGACGTTCAGCCAAAGCCATGAATGAGTTCTATCTGAATAAATGTAAAATCTTTTTTTTTTGCCTAAAAAGTGTAAAATTTAGGAAATTTTTTGTTCACGAAAATAAATTGTCACGCACGAGTCTGTGTGCAAAATGTCAGCTCGATTGGATCACGGGAAGTGGGTTAAAAAACGACCGAAAGATTTGCACGGTCATAAGCGCTCAAGCAAGCAAGCAAGCACGCAAGCAAGCAAGTGAACTTAATATAAAGGATTTAATAAAGGGAAGGGATCTCAATTTGAACCAGAAATCACTAAAATACATCTTTGACTGGATCTATAAAAAAATCTATGACTGGGTTTTTTTGAGCAAAACAATCTGAACCTGGTATTGCATCATACATGATATGAATTGCATCATGTTATTCCCAGAAGTCATAGATGATGCAATCATAATGAGGCTTATATCCCTCTGCTGAACAAATTGCACAATATCAGCTCGAGAAATAATACAGTGTCGTGCTCTCTTATTTGTCAGTGTTTGATTTTGCAAAGGGACATTTCTGTTTAGCCAAAGTGAGCAGAGATGCCTCGTATTTGTGTAAACAAAACAGATAACTTCTGCTGTTTGTGGTGAAGTAACTTTTGCATCACAAAAGTGCAGTATAACCACTATGGTTAAGAAAGCCTATCACAATTATTTTGGCTGCAAAATTAGAGATCAGGACAAGATGTGGGCCCCACACATATGCTGTAACACTTGTGCAACAAATCTTCGCCACTGGTTGAACAGGAAAAGGAAATCTATGCCTTTTGCAGTGCCAATTATTTGGAGAGAGCCAACAGATCATATCAGCAATTGTTACTTCTGTGAAGCTAAGATAAAGGAAGGTGTCTTTGTTGGTCCTCAGATTCATTAACTTCTTCGAGATGATGCATTTGACAGTTCACTTCGTGGCAAAGAAAAGACGGCATGGAAAGCCTTCCAAGTTAGTGGCAACACATTTTCTCAGAAACAACAAGGCAGACAACTACAGGGAGTTGGCGGTGGTGGAAAACCTCAAGGCATACAAAAGCCTTGGTTGCAATGTCACTAAAGATACATTTTTTGCACTCTCGAGATTTTTTTCCCACCGAACTGAGGAGCAGTGAGCGACGAGAATGGAGAGTGATTTCACCAGAACATTGCAACAATGGAGAAACGCAATCAGGGCAAATGGAGCCCATCAATGCTTGCAGACTATTGCTGGGCAGTGACGAGAGATGCTCCATTTAATGAATACAAGAGACAAGCCAAGAAGCGCCGAGTCGACACTGAATAAGGTACTAAACTATGTACTTATATATACATAATAGTTTTTTGCCTTTTGTTTCATAATCAATTATGTATATATAACCCTTTTGCTGATTTTTCAAGTGTTACATGAACAGAACAAGTGACATGTTATCATGGAAAGCAACCATCAACAAATGAAAAGACCCAGGTTTACAATGTACGAGTAAAACTCTACTATCTACACAATGTACATAGACGTAAAATGCAAAAAGTTAAACATCTTGGGAAGAGTGGCCAATCAGTTGTTTTAAGTGTCATATTTGAATTCAGCACATCGAAATCCATAATAAACAGCACATTTCATCTCTGAAGCAGACGACGTCTAAAAAATTGTAGACCAGTGGTTACCAAAGTGATTCACGAATCGTGTTGTGGATGCGTGCGGAGGAGGGGAACCGGTAGGATGACGCACTTCCTCGAAGCTACCCTCCATGGGCTTGTAGGCAAGCAGCAGCATGGAGCGCATGAGGTCGCCCACAAGGATGAAGTCGCCCTTGGTCTTGAGGTAAAGGGCCATGATGTTGTTGTAGTGGTTGCATTCGGTGCGCAGCTCCTTCTCCGCCGTCCACTCGTAAAGGCGCACCTGGGCGAGCGGCACACGAGAGCGCGGGCATGCCCATCGCGCACCAACGTGAATCATCAGAATCTTTATTTAGACTGGAGGAGGAATCCGATTAAATATGTGAAGCTCTTTTTCACAGATGTCCATTTTGGGCGGATGTCAGCAAGTTCCAACGGCAAACAATAAAAAAAACGAAAGGAGTGCAAAATAGAGAAAAAGGTAAGCAAGTCACTAAATACAAATACGTAATAAATTATTTCATTGCATAAGTTCGATTTATGAAGCTTTGGCAAGGCCGGAAAAACAACAAAACAGTCCCAGACCACACCAAGATAAGACGCAAGTCCCTTAATAAAATGACACATTAACAGTGAATAAACGCGAGATGCAATCAAGCGCATGGGAAGCACGTATGCTCGAACATGCACACACGGGCACAGCGGCGAACGTGAGCATCGCGACGAAGGGCAAACCTGACCCCTAGCTAGACACGTGTATCCATAACTACACACGTGTCAACCCCAACAACACACGTTTAACAATCCCAACGAGTGCAACCATCACAATGCGTGTATATGTAGGCAAAAACCAAAGTAATCTGAAGAACAGTTTAATATAAACATGCTTCATGGCTATGACTCATAGAATAAGAGCTATGTCATAGAAATCATCGTCAATACTCTTTGGATAATGGCTATGCGTGGATGTGGCCTCACCGTGCTGTTGATGCTGGCCAAGAGTTTGCCGTTGAACTCAACCATTGAGTACACTGCACCCTTCACCTCCTTCTCTGCCACCGTCTGCAGTTTCCCTGCACAGCGACGCAAAAGCAACGCATCAACATGCAGCAGGCACTCGTGGCGTGCTCAAGCATACGGTGGTGCCCCCCATAAACGCACCACAAGAAAAAATTAACCCGTAAAAACTCAGTTTTTCACTATAAATCCTTTATATGCGTGGCGGCTAGAGTCCTCTCGTCCTCTGGCTTGAGATGGCTGCCACCTATGGGTCAGATGATTGGCTGCCACCATTAAGCAATTGGTAATTAAATATAAAAACAAATTGCCTAAAAAGTGTCAAATTTTGGAAAAAAAATTTTACGGAAATAAATTGTCAGGCACAACTAGTCTGTGTGCAAAATGTCAGCTCGATTGGATCACGGGAAGAGGGTTAAAAAACGACCGAAAGATTTGCACGGTTGTAAGTGCGCAAGCAAGCAAGCACGCAAGCAAGCAAGCAAACTTAATATAAAGGATTTAAAAAGTACCGCACGCGACACAGGAAAAACACATGCCACACAACATGAGAAGAAAACGGCATGCAACATATCGACACAACACGGAAAATCTAATTACACCTCGCAACATGCGAACACGTACGGCACATGAACACGCACGATTCGACCATTCAAATCGCATCCCACACAAAATGTAAATAAACACTATACGTATTTGAAACACATACAACAGGCGGATGTGCGTCACGCACGCCAGCATTGTACAACGTATGGTCACAAGGCAACACGTACTTTTAAAAATTAGTTTAACTTTTGCAGTAATTGCTGACTGGACAAATGCTATAAATGCACTTCAGAACTGGATTCATCTGGACGTGGTGGGATCCGATCGCTGCCCCTATGTGAGTAGGGCAGTCACTCCAGCCACCACTTCCCTTTCTCCTGCCCCATGAGCACCTGGCATCAGGCTTGTTGCCCGCGGAACATCTGTACCCCCCCCTTGCCACTCGTGCTCTGTTACGGGCTCTCGTTTAAAAAGAAAAACTAAATTCAACGGTGCCGGCTCAAAGCTTGCTCAAGACCATTGCAGGCAACTCAAGACCATTTTGAGCATGTGGAAACATTTTCAAGGTGACAACACTGTGAACATCTTCACACTTGTGCACAGCTGGCAACGAGTGGCCGGGAGCGCTCACTCGCACGACCGCTTGCACAAAGCTCGCACGCTCACCGTCCGTGTAGTGGAATATGGCGATGCGGCCCTGCTTGGGTTCTGCCTCCTCGGGGTACACCATGGCCGTGCCCACCACGAAGTACGTCGTGAGGTCCTTCCCCAGACGGCACGACACGATGCTCAGAGCGTACTCGCTCGGGAGGAACTGGTGCGCATGCAGCACTGCACAAGCGCCAAGGGCAAATGCATTACAGGTGGGCAGTACCAACACTCAAGCAAGGTCAACATCAACATATAGCAGGGTGTAATTTTGAGGGCATTTACCTATTGTTTTTGAAAACGTGGTATATTTACGAAGTTAGTCAATGGTCAAATGCAATCACAAAAATGAATGCACCACCACCATCCGAGCATGGATGAAAAAGTGAGTCCGAGTACATCCGACAGCATGACATTTTATGACCATTTCTCAAAATGTTGATTTAGATCTGACTTATGGTTCTAATTTGTTACTGTACCCAAGTAAACAAACTCTATGATTATACTCACTCATTTATACTCGCACTCATTACTACATTCATGACTTAATCAATTATGTGTTTTAAAAAACAAAAAGGAGCCAAGTTGAAAAGTAATCCCATTAAGATTAATCCCAACTTAATTTGGCAAATAGGAAGAGCTATTTTACTGGTAGGAACCCACTGGTTCCACCAGCCCACAGGGGACCATTGTGTTCGTCCATTCGTCGTGCAGGGAGGGGCTGGGTGGGGATGGAGGGGCTGGGTGAGGAGGGGAGGGTGGGTAGGGGCTGGGTGGGGAGGGTGGGGCTGGGTGGGGAGGGGCTGGGTGGAGAGGGTGGGGCTGAGTGGGGGTTGGGAGGGGTGGGGCTGGGTGGGGAGGGGCTGATCACCCCGAGGTGCCCGTATAAAACTCAACGTTTAACCTACTCACGCCGCCTTGTGCCCGCCCTCACAGTCGGGCATATTTGCAGAATACACCACGCCACCGTTGACCCTGGCCATTGACCGAGCAACCCAACGTTCCTACCAGCTCCCTCCGCAGGAATGTGTTCTCAGAGGGGTTTCAAATAATAAGGATACGCTCATGGTGCCCCCAATGCAAAGAACAAGAGGGGTTTCAACGTATAGTGGGGTAGAACAAGGAGGTGAGGATGGACCGAGAGGTAAACTTCAGGGAACCTTCAAAGGTGTGTTGGTCGATGACGAGCAGGCTGTGCACCTCCGTCTCTTCGCCGTACGAACTCTCGTGCTGCGCGCTGTTGCTTGAGAACAGCTTGCTGTTGCTTACGCTGTTGGACAGCGCCTGGGGAAGATCGTACACATTACCATTAAGAATCACCGTTGATTTATTCTAACTTGTTTTACATACTTAAACACGGTCTCTCTGTTGACAGACAAAGTCAGGACTGAAAGAAAAAGAATTGAAATTTTAAGAAAAAAAGGAACAGGTAATGGAACAAAATCTAAAAATAAAATCGCAATGAAAAGCGAAACTAAATCTCAGACATTTCAAAAGTTTTCTTTGTTCTAGAATGTTTCCAAGGAACCTTGCATGGTCTGCAATGTTGAATCCGGGCGGGAGAAAGAAGCATTTATGTATTTATATGCAGGTTGAACTTCTTTCGCACCATACGTAGCCAACCGTGCTAACCAGAGATGCAATACCATCAGCAATTAGCCTTGATGACCTCTTCACCTTGTATGCATGCCCAGCTTGTAGCGGCGAGTTCCGGACATTGGGGAAGGGAGCTAGGAGAGGCCCTCACCTGCGTGCTGGCACTCGGTCGCACGAGGCTGGTGCCCCCATTTTGGTCGAGTAACTCCACGCGGCTGCTGAGAATGCCAAAGCATTGCGATGACTCCTGATAGCAAATGCGCCTGTGTTCGAACAGAAGACAAGGTGCACAGTTTTCAGTTTCGACAGAGACCCATCGGTGCAAACACCGACAATGTATGCGTGCGCGCAATCCCATTGACGGAGGTGTGTTTGTAGACTCAGTGAGGTGTCTCTAAAGGGTACAGCTTTCAAGTTACAAGAGTTAATAGCCTGTGGTTATGGACTCACTTGGGAGATTCGTTGAGTGGTACTGTTCGGATGTGCAGTTTCTGAATCTCATCGATGGTGCCAATGGTAAGAGTGCTGTTGTTCGCCAGCGCCAAGCTGTCCGTGAGACACAACCGCATATCACAAGTGTCAAACACGCACGCACAGCGCTACCTTTGATCCAACAAAATATGTCCGAGGAAAAAATATCTCCCCCTCTCGCCCCTCCCTGTATGAAGATGGCATTTGTATCAAATCCAACTGTTCGTTTCCTAGCTATACAGGATTTGATTAAAAGTGTGCGTCCTTAAATCTGGAGCAGGTGTACAAAACATTCCAGGTGAAAAATATCAGCACAGCTAAGGATCTTTTTCTGATGTGCAATTCCAAGAAAGCGACCAGAAAAGAATCTCTATATATTGCTTAATACCTTATGAAACGTAAGCAATCGACCTAACAAAATTAATTTCCAAAATTAATCAATTTACCAGTATAACTTGTTAAAAACAAAACAACACATGTTGTCAATAACACATGTTGTCACAGGTAAAGTAGTTACCAGAGAAGTAGGGGCTTTACCTTTCTGGCCTCTCTATGCACTGTGTTAAAGGGCCATTGCACAAAACATAAAAAATTATACACTTATAATTTTGGTTCTTTCGGTAAAGTCACATAGAAGGGAAACAATAAAAGAATAAAATTATAAAACAATGAAATTATCACGTTTCGACTGCAACACAAGCAATCATCATCAGGTGTGAAAAAAAAATGTGACTTTACCGAAAGAACCGAGAATATGAATCCCTGCAGTCACCAAAGCTTTAAATCAATATGATACATTTATTATTTGAAGGCAGTGTTATTGATGAATGAGTTGAGTTTGTTTTTTGTGCTTGTACACCCCTGCCAAGGCAGCATCACCAAACAATTCTAACTTGCTCGGTGGTTCGTGATTAGTAAATAAATAAAACGGAAAACTCCCGCTGGTAAGGAGGTACCACCTGTCAGGGTAGCCTTGTGAGTTGAGGGGGCACATGTAGTTGACCTCCTTAAGGTTCACGTTGGAGAAGACCAGCTTGTGGTTGCTACTGTAGATGACGGTGGGGCGGTCCGAGCAGGCAAACACGTTGGTTGTGGAAAGAGACTTAAACGTGCGCAGCACCGTCGGCTGTGTGCCCAGTGTCACCTTCTTCTTGTCGCTCAGGTAGCCTGGACGACACGGGGGAATGGGGGGCAGGGGTCAAAGGTCAAGTAGGAACAAGTCAGCAGGAATAAAGGCAAGGGTGCTGATTAGAAACGGTTTAGGAAGAAGAGAGATGAGAGAGTGGAAGGGCAAGATGGGAATTATAAGGGATACGGCGCTAACCGCACCTCCAATTAGACGTGGTTGGCTAAGTACTGTGCAAAAGAAGTTCAACATACATATTCGCCACAGTGGTTTGCTGTGAACCTGGCGACCTGGTCCATAAATAGCAAAGGGTGGCAAGAAGGGCAAAGACGTTTGGAGAGTGCTAACAAATGAGTAGGTAGGGAAGGGGGCAAAGGAATAGAAGAGCATCATAGGAATGCCAGTGAATAAAGGACATCAAGGGGGAGGAAAGATAGCGAGTTAAAGGCCCACATTAATCTAACTGATCCAGAGCCGTCGACCTTCACTCACCGCTGTCCACACTGAGATTGAAGTAGAAGAGGGCTCCGTCTCCAAGTGCACACAACAGGTAATGGGCTCCCTCGAACGTTGTCATCAGGATCGAGCGAGGGATTATCTCTGATGGGACGGCACAACACAGTGAATTGAACGGCAAAGCAAACCTCACACAAATCAGTCACCCACAGCAAGACGACGCAACTCATGACACAAGGATGAAACCCGCCTGCTTTGGCAGTGAATTAATCACGACGGGAAAACCCACATAGCAAGTGTGCATCGTTCAGAAAACACATTGCTTATCTTGGGGCCAGAGCATCACTATATTCTGTTGACCTTAAGAGGCAGCAGCGTAAAAGCAATGTGAACCACAGGGGACTTCATCCAATTACATAACAAAACTGTGGCACAGTTTAAAGAATGATAATGGCATGTTTATAATTATCAACAATTGTGCAATACAGTAATTCAAGGTAGATGGTCGAGTAAACAAAACATGGCACAGTCCAGACAACTGTCCATGTTCAGAATCAGAATATTTATGGACACTGGAGGAATCTGATGAGCTGTAAAACTCTTTGTCACAGATGTCCAGCAGGGGGGGTCAGAACATTAACACATTCCTGCGGAGGGAGCTGGTAGGAACGTTGGGGTTGCTCGGTCAATGGCCAGGGTCAACGGCGGCATGGTGTATTCCGCAAATATGCCCGACTATGAGGGCGGGCACAAGCCGGCGTGAGTAGGTTAAACGTTGAGTTTTACCCGCGCCCCACCCCGCGCCACGCTCCCCCCCCAGCCCCTCCCCACCCTCCCCTCCCCACCCAGCCCCACCCTCCCCACCCAGCCCCTTCCTCCCCTCCCCACCCAGCCCCTCCCTCTCCATCCAGCCCCTCGCTGCACGACAGACACAATAATCCCCTGTGGGCTGGCGTAACCAGGAGGTTCCTACCAGTATAACAACAGTCTACAGAGGTCACTTTAAACAGTAAAGGTGCAGCTCTGTAATTTCTTATTTACACCACTGCTGGTGGAAGTGCCTCCACTAGGGGCAGCCCTGGAGTAGCCCCCTCTATAAGACATATGGCCTACCGTTCCAACACTGGCCTGACGCCTTGGAAGAGGTACCTGCACTTTAACCCACACACTATCTGTAATTGGCGGTGGTGTGCTTATCTATACTGCTGGGTGGACAGAGGTGGGAGGGATTTATGAAACTTGCCCATTGTTTCAACTGCAGCACCGAAAGAGTTCAAAGTGGCGACCTCTGGATTGCAAGTGCGCTGACAGCATGGGAGCATCCCGAAAATCAAGTCACTGTATTGCCATACAAAGCTGCGGGTTGCATGTCCGACACCCACGCCTTTCAGGGATAGGCTGGTGTACACTCAAGGATACGTCCTACAATGAACGAGGGCCTAACTGTGCCCCACCTCCGCCCAGCATCTCCTTGTGCAGTGTGTCGAACGAGGGCAGACGCAGGATGCGCGCAGAGATATCCGTCCACAGGCCCACGGCACACAGGGTCGAGTTGCCGGCCCCATCGCCCAGCGGCGAGATGTCGAGGCATGCCACCTCATGCTCCATCTCGGTGGAACTGTGGCGAGGGAAGAAAATACTCCATTAAATTTTGAAACAATCTATCTAACCTCTCCATTATTTCGAAGGAAGTTACCTCAAAGCTCGCAAGTGTGTCCACTTTTTGTTATCCTCATACATAAAGAACGTTGTCTCAAAGTTAATCCACTTGGAAAAAGGGTCTACATGCTCATGGTGTGATCTCATATCGATGCCTGCATCATCGAAGCATCATCAAGGCTCAGCTGTGCTTAGCTTCCAAGAAATAATGAGATCGGGCACATTGTGGGTGATTTGGTCAAAGGCTAAGTGGTTAAATAGAAGCACGACGCAAAGGTGCCAACATCATCACATTGTGAAATCCTTCACGTGGGCTTTAATGATCTGACATTAGCATTAGCAGTTAGCATCCGGAGCGTCCTGTGCGGGGAGTCGGCAACAAAAATAACAAAGAGAGACATTTTTTTTTCGAATTCGGTAAAAAAAAACTCAACATTTCAAGAGCCGGAATGCACGTGAATACGAGACGGCGGTACTGAATAAACGACGCCACGAAGGAGTCTTTAAAGAGCCGCATGCGGCTACGAAGCCGCAGGTTTGCCGGCGCCTGGTCCAGCGGGACCGGTCAGGGGCCAGGGTGAATAGCGAAGTGAGAAAAGGGGAGCAAGGCCACTGCCGTTCAAGGTTTGTGATCACCTGACTTGCTTGAGTTGCCCTGCCGAGATATCCAGGTAAAAGAGCATACGGCCCACGGCGCACACCACCTGCGCCGAGTTGCAGGAGGCCACACTGATGTTCTTGCCACTGGGCTCCTTCCACTCGCTCACCAGCGCCTTTGACTTGTGGTCCACCAGTCTCACGGATCCACAGGTTATCTAGCACAGTAGGGGGGGGGGAGCAAGCATGCACATCATCATATATTCATGGTTGAAGGTCTCGCCAAGATGTCGATATCTCACATGGGTAAATATGATGCAACGATCCATCTAGCACATGTGCTGATTTAATCACTGCACCTCCGCAGAATACATTACATCAGTAGTAAGACACCAGATTGATCGTTAAGAAATGCAAGCGGTCTTGGGCAGGGTACACTGCTTGAAAGGGCGATGGCCCTGGTCGAGACGAACAACCGTGGCAGCCAAAGGAAGCAGCACACACGTACAATGTACAAAATTCTGGAACAAGATTCACCTCAAAATTGAACAAATGTCAAGTGCACCAGTTCAAATCCTGTGATGACATCAGAAAGTGTGTTTTATGTGAGTGCATGGATGGTGTGTGGGGTGTGTAGCTGATATGGTATTGAACAAAAGTGTTTCATACTGTTCAAGCATTCAAATACATTTTCTCAAGTTTCCTTTCAAATCCTCCAGGAATAAATGCTAAATTCGCAAGCGGTTAAGCACGAGGAAATGTATGGAAAGGTATTTTTTTTAATTTGGGAAAAATGTTTGCCATTGTGTGGGTAATGGAAGTGTAGCAGAGTCGGTAAGGAGTGTGGGGGGGAACCTCAAACCTGGATGAGCTGTTCATTGGCCACGTTTCCGCAGTAGAAGGTCTGCTGCTCATCACAGAAACCGGGCAACTCGGTCTCCTCCACCTCCTCACCGTTCAACATGAGCACTCTGCAAACGCACGTCAAAACACACGGACCCAAGCAGAGTTATTTTACTTGCATCAAAGCTGTTTTTGACTCGGTGCTCGTACCAGCTTCCATTAAATTTAATTACACATGCCACACTAACTTATGTCAAACACGACGCATATCTCCAATGGGTTGTTTTTTGCGATCTGTTTTTCTTAACCTTTTTCCTTCAGATTCTGTTCCACATGTGACATCTGCATCAAGTCATGACATTATTAAATAACTATTTAAGCTTTTACAGCGAGCAATTTGAGTCTTGTTCCGTAATCCTTGATCGAGCCTTCGCTACTTCATGAGGTTGCAATGCACACACATCATGGGACGAGGATCAAGGTCACTAAATAAAGCGACTACAAAACAATGACCTTCATTGCTTAAAACAATTGTCATACCGTGTCTGGCCGACAAAGGAGAGAACGAGCATGTCATCCAAGTCACGTGTGGGGTCCGAGCGGAGAGGCCACAAGCCTGCCATGGCCAAGGATTAGAGATGGAGAGAGAAAATAAAAGGACATCGTCATTTACTTTTCAGATCTGATCTTGTTATTACTCTCTGTATGTATCTTGATCTTCTTTTGCACCGTACATAGCCCACCGTGCTAATCGGATAACCCGGCTACGGAGTTCTCCCCTTAAAATGCTTTAATCTCTGCTGAATAGGAGGTCGCTCTTTCACCAATGAGATGATGACATTGGCAACAATGACAATAGCTCATCCTGATCGGAATATGAACATTTACATTGAGATCACAGATGCTCTATCGAGTGGAGCAGCATCCTGAATTGGGACAAGTGTGCCGAGATGCGTGTCTGGTTAAGTGGAGTGTGATCATGCCATGTACGAGTGTGTGAGTGTGGATCGGTACCCTTAATGCCCGGCAGGTCAATGCTGGCATGCTCATGAATGCCAATGCCATTGCGGATTATTCGCAATGAGCCCTCCTTGAAGGCACCTGAGCATGTCACCAACTGCTCCGCACACACGGAGCACACACACACACGCGCAAATATACTATACTAAATATACCAGGTAAGAAGCGACCTTGCCACAAATGAGAGCTTAACGAAGTAGCTTATCAGGTGGACATTTTTACTGGTAGGCTGGATGGGGAGGGTGGAGAGGGGCTGGGTGGGGAGGGTGGGGCTGGGTGAGGCTGGGTGGGGGGTGGGAGGGGTGGGGCTGGGTGGGGAGGGGCTGGTCACCCCGTGGTGCCCTTATAAAACTCAACGTTTAACCTACTCACGCCGGCTTGTGCCCGCCCTCACAGTCGGCCATATTTGCGGAATACACCACGCCGCTGTTGACCCTGGCCATTGACCGAGCAACCCAACGTTCCTACCAGCTCACTCCGCAGCAGGAATGTGTTAGCAACCAAATACTCTAAACACGTGTTCTAAATGGGGAGGAAAATCCGGAGGATCCAGAGCAAAATCCACAAAACCACGGGCAGAACATGCAAACTCCAAATATACAGCAGGCGTCTGGGTTGGGATCGAACCCACAATCCTCCCGTATACCAGGCGAGGTAATTAACACCTCGCCACCGTGGCGCCAGAAAAAAAGATCCATGTGCAAATGCACATTGATTCACATTGACATGCATAGACATGCGGAGATATACCACATTCCTCTGGCATGTGGCCCCTACTAGGTAAGTGTTTAGAGATGCAGTGGCTCCGAGTATGAAATGTGCTCTTTGCTGTGAACAGCTTAATAACATTATTGAAGGTGTTTTGACCAAAACATTTAGCCGAAATTGACAGAAAATGCAGCATGATGGTGATCATCATGCATACGTTTGTCAATGGGGTTGTACGGTCTATGTAGTGGGCAACAGATGGCGGTGCAACAAAATCCAGAATTGTACTGTACAATGTCTCACTCTACGCCTTCATCAACCACACTAACAAGCATGGCGACTCATGGTCAAATAACCACCACAACCAGCATGACATGGGGAGAGGCTCTCTTCCAGCAGAGCATTGACAAAGGGGCTGCAACATGTGCATGCCATATGCAAGAACATGAGCCATGGTTGAGCACTCACCTGGCCCTGCCCCTGCCGCTCCAGGTCCACAACGCACATGTCCACAATGGGGCCCAGGTTGGTGAAGGTCTCCATGGTTGTGACGTATGAGCCCTGCTCATTGCTGTCAACATTCAACTAAAACACACAGTAGCCAGACAACACAGTAAACATGTAACTAGGCATTCATTCGTTGATTGAAATTGATTCCTATGCTCATAATACTCACATTCAATCGTATGCAAATCATTGGAGAAGTGGTTTTCTCCTCCAACAAACCCTACAAGTTCAAATCCAGATTAGGGTCAGCTTAGCGTGTCATCCCTCTAGCTTTTGCAAAATTATTTCAGTAAAATGTTCGCACCACATTTTGGCATATCAAAAGTTGTTGCTGTGCAAAATATTCAAGTCACACCAATGGCTGCTCGGGACTTTCAATGTAGATCACTAGGGGATGTGTTCCCGATTTTCAGATTCGAGATTTTGTATGATCCCAAAGAAATTTGTTTCAGATTGATCTGAAAGTATGACGTCACAGAAAACGATGTCGCATAATCGGTAACTTCCGTGCTTTTCCCTCTAAAGTCGTGTCACATGGCATCAGGTGACGCCACTTTAGTTAGTAGGAAGACACATTATTATATAACCAGCCTATAGCCCGTCCCGATGACGGGTGTATTGCAGTAAATCTGAAATATTCAAACGAAAAACATTTTCTGCTCATGACTATTAATGAGAGGCGGGGGGGGGGAGTCCTCCATGTGGAGTGACGTCACCCACTGATGATTATTAATGATAGCGTTACGGAGTTAGCGTGACATCAGAGTTCTGGCTTTTTATATATTAAGAATGTAAAAACTCATCCCGAACATGCAGAATGCCCATTGCTAAACATAACATACTCTTTGGTTCTTTCGGTAAAGTCACGTAGGTATACAATAAAATAAATCACGACGTTTCGGGCGCAACACAAGCGTCCGTCATCATGTTTAATTTACTATATCGTTATTCATTTTCTGAACAGTTAAATGTGTGGCTCAAGTTATGGTTGTAGTCAGGATTAGGATTAGTTAAGCAATGAGTCGGGGGCTATGGAAAATGAGGGCAATGGTCACAAATAAACGACATAACTAGAGCTACATTTAAGATTAGGACATCCCTACAATCACATTCTCATGCTGCATAAGTATTAGCATCACGTCACTCTTTCAAGCACTCAAACTTCTATCACTCTCCATTCCTATGTGAATGTTTATCAATTACCTTAACCAGTTGGGAGTCTCCGAGCCTTGAACCGATGTAAACCACACCATTGTCCAAGTAAGTCAGACATTCGGCAATAGATGTCTGTTGAGGGAGAAGACGCAATGATGCCAACCTTAACACAATTGTAACCATCAACTGTACTTTTATGTTTGTGGTATTTTATTTGTCACGTTCTCTTCTGAAGTAGTTCAGAGTTGAGAGTTCAAAACCCTGTCAAGGATAAACCCATCTACTCATCCTACTTCATAGGGCGTGAACAATTAATGATTGTTCCGTGGAACGACTGGGCCCTGCCATAACAACGTGGAATTTTCACAACGATCTCAGGGCTGCCAAAGGATGAACACTGTTTTTTTATGTAACCATTCCTGACATGAACATTCATTTACAATAATTTGTAAACGTAGCCTTTACCTACTCACTAAAACATTACCCACCTTACCATCCATGGGTCAGAGATTTTTTGAGGTATGGAGGAACTGGTATGCAGGTAAAATAAAAGCAACACGATAACATTGCTCATAGAAACATATCTTGTTAAGGCTATGCTCTCCTTTGTCCCTAATCGGGTTCCAGGATTCTTAAAACGAGCAGCACAAAGTTTTGACATGAGGTCTCCGGCTCACCTCCCCGAGCATCTCAACTCGCAGATCCCGCACGGTGGCCGTGCCGTCCATGAGCTCATCTCTCTCCAGCAGCAGCATGAACAGCCGCCCCTCCATGTCGCCCAGCAGGTAGCGAGAGCCGTTGGCGTCCACGCGATTTTGGCACACGATGGTGCTTTGCTGGTGGTGGAGTGAACCAGACAAGGCAATGGTGAGAAAATTGGTGTGGAGATGGAAAAGCATAATTGCTTCTTAGGATAACACAAGCAGAAATACAGAACTACACCATGGGTGAGTAATGCAGCAGATTATCAGGAGGGCGAGTGAGTTATTTTTGCTTACTTCCCTCGTTTTTATGAAATTATGGGCAACAAAGTGGAGGTATTATCACATCAACAACCATTTCAGAAGACTTCAGAGAAGGAAGCCCCACTAACATTCCATCGAAGGTAGATTACTTTTTGTGAGATTACGGTTTGTGGAGCCCAGACCACCAGATGAAAACTCAAGACACATGACATATAAACTTTCAATCTCCACCAATCAAACAGCCTGCCAGAAACCCAGGTTGGAACCAGCGCCAGCAGTCCATCACGGTAAACCAAATCCAATTCATCAAGGGGGTCGTGTAACCATGTTGCTGTATGGTGCTTGTAGCAGCGCCGTTTATCCAAAATGTGCCATGGGCTCCATTGCCTTCAGGCTCATATGAAGGCGAAACATTGTCAGGTTGGAAGAAGGTCCTTTAGCCTCTGAATGTTTGAATGCATTTGTCAAATCGGGTCTTTCAACATCTTAAGTGTCTCAAACCAGGCTTGCCAGGTGTTGTAGCCAAGGGGTGGCAGTGCTGAGTGTCACCTCCTCATACACGTGGGTTTTCTCCCAATACTCCTGGTTTCCTCCAAAATTCCAAAAACTAATTAATGGCAATTCATATTCTTGGTTCTTTCGGTAAAGTCACGTAGAAGGGAAACAATAAAATAAAAAAAATATAAAATACCGGAAGAACCAAGAATATGAATGGCAATTCGTCAAACAGCCCAATGCAGGACCCTCCTGAGGAAGCATTGAGACGAAGATAAGCTGATTATAACAATTCACATTTACCTTGATGGCAGGAGGAGCGATGGGTAGATACTGGTCACCATTGTGGTATGTGATAGCTTCCTGTCCAATAATGAGAGCTCCTCCCATTGGCTGGGGCACTGTCACATACAACACACTCTTGGTTAGTTGCATAACCAAAAAAATGTGTGACGAATGTGCCTATAAGTATGTTAATAAGAAATTAACATCAGTGCAGAAAGTTGCTGTACATGTCAGAAATTAAAAACCAAAAAAGACGGCTCTCATGAGCTCGTAATGGCTGTGACGGCGTAATGAGCCAATGAAGATGAGGTACTGGGTTTATATCCCAGTTTCAACCATTCATAATGAAAATGATGCCATGTTACATCGGATGATGTCACTTTTGTTCATGCTCATAAATGCGATGAAGGGAACTCAAAGCTCACCTGCAATGACGATCCCAGCTTCGGCATCCACATTGTCCTGTTTCCAAGGCCCCTTATTAAACTCCTTATCTCGAAGAGACACCTCATAGGTCTTCACATGCCGACCTTGGGGGTCCTTTATCATGACACCACCACAACCACCACAATAATGATCATCACTAAAAACACGACACTCACTACCATCAACAAGAAAATATCATAAGCATGCCTTATCACCATCAATACTTGGAATTTTATGGATAAAACTGGGAGTCGGCTACATGATCTGGCGATAACATGACCAAGTTGTTGGATCATACCAACTCACGGTTGTTATGTTAAAGTGCAATTACTTTAAGGAATTAAGGATTTTGTTGAGCGTTGTTCACCTATCCCCTTCCCCCACCCCACTGGGACAGGGTCTGGCACAGGCAATGCCTGCTCACTCTTGTATGAAAGCCATTTGGCCTTGCAACATTTTTTGGTAGCCTATAACATGGCTCTACCCTAAAGGGACACTTGGGAATAATGGGACAATCATAACCATATGCTTAAACATAGTTTCATTATAAATGCATTTTTCTCTAATCCTATATGACTGTTCCTCCCAGAACACCCAATGACAGAATCATGTTTTAGTTTGTTAAACCGGGTAAAACTCTGTGAATGTGTCCAAACACAAATCCATTTTAAAACGTTTAAAGATGATCCGATTTTGTGCAGTTGCTGAGGTATTCTTGTGAGTTTGCAGAGACATCAGCATGATATCTGACTGTTGTGTGATTCAAGTTACGAGGAAAACTTCCCCTACCACTTGGCCACTGGCAGTAATGTTCATTGCATGACAGTTAAAATGAATACAAACTTGTATTTAATTCTCAGAGCTGGAATTAAGTCAAATTAAGCACAGAATCGTGTTGATTTGTGACCGGGCTGAGCCCATTAACTCACATTACATGATAATTTGGTTAATCACAAGCAGCTTGCCTCAATGCTGCTGCCTCTTAACCACCTAGCCACCGCATAAAATAAAATAAAAAGTTGGTAGATCAGGGCTAAGAGGTGATCCCTGCTGCCCCACGTGCCTGGTAGACGAAGCAAATGGTTGGCACGGCACAGCCAAACAGGAACTTGACATCGATGACCATGAGCTCCTCCAAGCGAATGTTGAAGGCCTTCAGCTCCTTGTTGTCCCGGTCAAGCGGGATGACCTTGAATAGGCCATCATAGAGGCGCAGACCAATCATGCGGCTCTCGGGGTCTACAATGCCAATGATGCCCGTTTCTGATGGACGTCCAATACGGTCCTGTAGAGACAAACATTACCATTAACACCATTCTAGATTTGAAGCTTTCGTGACTGCAAGGATTCATATTCTTAGGTTTTTTCGGTAAAGTCACGTAGGTAAACATTTTTATTTTACTTTTATTAATTTGAATTTTTTACCTACGTGACTTTACCGAAAAAACCTAAGAACATTAACACCATCTTTGCCTCCACATCGGATTACCATCATCATTCTTGTCAATGTAATTGATGCCATCGCAAATCTTCACCATCGTCATTGTCAATATCATTCCCATTACACATTCTGTATAAAATGTCATTGTAATTCGTAGATTCCGAATTGGCATCATACTTCACCGTAAAAATAAGCCATTTTGAAAGCTTTGACTGTTGCATATATAAACTTATGTAGATATGACATTGTGGTTTATCTGAACCAGTCTGTTCCATGGTGATTTCCCAAGCATTTATGTAATGGAGCAGTGCTATTACCTGCACATTACCATGTGCCCTCGTGATGATATCCACATTATCACCATCCTGTTTGTACTCCAGGATGCATGCGTTGTACTTGGCAGTCAAGATGAAGAGAAGATCTTTTTTTTCTCCCTGGAGACCACACAACATGCTTCATCGTCATATAAAATTCCTTCATAACCAATAGCAACATCGCCCCCTACTGGGAGGCAAATGCAGGCCAGTGCTGTGGTTACCTTGTGGAGCACAAGCCACCATTAGGCAGTCCTCTAGGTGAGAAAATTGAGGTCTGAAACGTTTCAGTACATTATGGGTGAAATATGAATAAAGGTATTTTTTATTACTATGAAAGAAATTACACTCAAAAGGAACGTGTGGGTGAACATTCCAAAAGGTCGAAGTTTATCACATTTACAGGGTGACCATGATACCATAAGTTGGATCACTTTACCCTCATGATTTGCGGTTGATGCAAAATAAGGGGAAAGTGGTTTGTACATTTAAAAAAATAAGAGCCTACAGCAATAATGCCGAAATGTAGTTTCACGAGAAACATTCAACCACAGCACTGTCCCTTCTTCAGGTACTCCCAAGCGTGAGCAACACGCTTTCGTCATTGTGACGCCAACATGAAAATAATATCATTGTACATATTTCAACGCATTGAAAGAACCATTGCTCATATGCTTAAGAGTAATGTCAGTTTTTTACAGTTCTTGATTGACTCCATCCGCTGTCTGGCAATGCACGAATCCAGGTGTCCCCATACAAATCGTCACAAAAATCTTCCATAAATCCCTATAGATTGAACATCATTCACAAACATTTTAATCGCAACTTTTCACCACAAGAACACATCTGCTTCATCTGATTTACAACGACTCTACCGCAGCTCCTCCATGCAACTATAATGGATATGATACGGCACTGTATCAGAACACATTCGTTGGCACAGCGATTGAACTTCATAACCCAGATGTCCAACCTATTATGCATCAAGGATTTCTCATATTCTTGGTTCTTTCGGTAAAGTCACGTAGAAGGAAAGCAATACAATAATAAAAATATAAAACAATACAATTCTCACGACGTTTCGACTGCAACACAAGCAATCATCATCAGGTGTGAATTTTT
>CM025607.2:16066961-16081980 GCA_014621495.2 Entosphenus tridentatus | reverse complement strand
AACGTCGTGAGAATTATTTTATTATGTTTTATTATTTTTATTATTTTATTACTTCCCTTCTACGTGACTTTACCGAAAGAACCAAGAAGAAGACTTGTTATACGTGACTTTTTTTTCTCCTATTTATCATGAGCCCAGCGTTACAGCATTCTTTATTCGGTTTTTCCACCATTTATTGTAGTTTATTTCAACATAGTAAGTATACCTATGTTCTCAGTGTTCAGAGCATGTATATGTAGGTTCGCTATTTAAGGCAGACCGGGATCAAAGTGATGAAATAAAGAGGCAGCTAAGAGCAAATTTAATCGCTTTTGTAAAACTTAACTTAATTAAAATTACATCTCGACATGTCTTAAAAAATACTTTAAATCATTGAATATATTACCTGGTACGACAATGTTCAGAAGCATGGACATTTATAAAGAAAATCGAGCAAAAACTGAAATAAGCATTCAGAGGTGTATACTTCAGATGTGCATTGAGAAACAAAATGAGCAACACGAGTCAGTGAACAAATGCAAGTTAGACACATTGACTGTTTAGAGAAATTGGCTTGGACAGGACACGCGACTAGGAGGAATGATGGCCGGTGGTTGGGACTCATGACGGAGTAGCAGCCAAAGGAGAGAACATGCGCAAGAGTGTGTCCACCACAGAGATGGAGCAATGAGATCAGCTCGCTTGCGGCAGCTAGATGGATTGCTGAATTGTGGGACTGGGGGTGGCTTGGAGATTCCTTTCATCCAGCAGTGAATAGATTATGGATGATGATGAGGATGGTCATGACTGCCCTGAAGGGTGCGTATTTGTGTATATGCAGGTACATGTGTGTGTGCCCGAGGTAGTGTCGCGGTTAGCATGCTGCGCTTCGAACCCGACGTTCCAAGTTCGATTCCCACTCATGGCCAACACAGGTGACAATTATCTGAACCGTTCCTTGGTTGACTCAGGCTCAAATGAGTTCCTGATGCGGTGTGTAAACATCGCCACTCGGGAGAAAGGTGGCCGGGCGTGGTTGCTAGCCACCCACCCCCTCGTGTGCCATGCCGGCCTTCATAGGTGCTCGCTATCAGCAATACGGGGGATCCTTGTCTTTATTTTTGCGTATGTGCTCGCATGGTCTGTGAGTGGATATGGGCTGTATATATATAGATGTATACAGATGCGTACGTGCGTGTGAATTAGGTGGACGATGAGGAGCTGCAGGACGAGCCTCTGCAAATAACAGTACTCGACCACGACACGTACAGCGCCAACGATGCCATTGGAAAGGTTTACATCGACATCGACCCCCTCCTGTCCACCGAGGCTGCCTCCCTCATCTCGGGATGGTTCCCCATCTACGACACCATACACGGTCTGTATTGTAGAATTCTTTGAATTGCTTCGAGCGATAGTTGTACATTTTTCGAGTATGAAGAGTGGGGATGTATTAATACAGAAATGCACACTACACAAATCGTTACATCACAGATTGTTCATAGAAGGTGAGAGGTGGTGGGGAGGATGGCCATTTTTGGGTGATCTCGAGGTCAGATCTCACCCGCCATGGCCTGAAATAAATTTCAAGTCATCGGATTCATAGCGCAGTGCAACAAACCACTGTGCCACTCATTTGTGATGTGTGATTTTTTATCACAGATTGATGGAGTAATTTTCACATGTTATAGGATGAAAACACTTCTTATCTGCAGGTTTGTCCTCTGGCTTTGTTTGGCAATGTGACATGATGGGTATGCTACTCAAGGGGCCTCGTGATGGTTTTTAAACCTAGTTCGCTTACCTTAAGCATGACATTTCTCATTGTAGGTGAGGTTTTAAGGGGGATCAACATTCCATATCCTGACGTAGAACGCACTTAGTGTTGTTTATGAATCGGTTATTTTTCTACATTTTTCCCTTAATATGAAAAACTATCCTTTTGCCCGTCCAAGGACAGGTGTATTTCAGTAAATTTGAAAACTTGAAAGCAAAAAGCAGACCGCGACGTGATATTCATTGCCTCCATTCGTGTGCAATTTGTAAGGCCGCGGTGACACAGACTTATTTCTGACGTCTTTTTTACTTCTTTGTCTCAACAGCGTTACGCAGATGGCGTGACGTGAGGGTTCTGCCTTTGTAGTGAGGGTTATAAGTTGATGCTGAGGGGAGGAGGCGCCTCGCCCCCCCATGTGGAGTGACGTCACCCACTAATTATTGTTAATGGGGGGGGTATCCATTTGGAGGACTTCACCTTCATGATTATTAATGAGGGGGGCTGGTCGACGTGGAGTGACGTCACGCGCTGGACACACAGACATTCTTGGCTCGTTATAGTAGTAAATATGTTGTCCGTCAATGTTTCAAGGTTCTGATTCCTGCTTTCAAGATGTATTTGCTTTGCTCCCTAAACCACTATTTCACTGTCACAAGTAATTGCTTTCCTCGCTCATAATATTTCTTTACTCTGGAAACTTGTAGAATTCATTGGGAACCACGCCTGGCAATTATTTAGTGCGACTGACTGTATTGGTACTGTCACACTCGGAATTAATATTTGAAAAGTGGTTTTGCTGATTTGACTATGGGTGGTTGCAGAGACATCTTAACACATACATATCCACGAACCAAAACAATCAACTCACAAGTCAACGAGACTTGAACATAGCAGTAATCAAAGGTATCACAACAGTTTCTCAAGCCCTAAGTTTCCATAACGGCTATGGCTGGAAACTTTCAGTGTGTCACGCAACTATAGTGGATATGTAACCACTGGCTGATTACAAGTGAACTAACTCTTTGCTTAACAGAGCAACCCTGCAGCACCATTACAGTGCGTGTGATGCAGCTGTTATTCCTGTTGTTTGTGCAAGGGTCACAGAATAGTTAATGCTATGCCGAAATTAGGGCTTAATGCCAGCCCTTGCATAAAGCTTGTGCTTGGTTCAGTAAATGGAACAAAGGGTACTTGAAAGTCATGCACATGATTGATTAATGTGTTTTAATACTGTATCACAATCTGCCATTATTTACTGCTTGGTGAAAGACTCCCCAAGTTGTCGCTTTCCCCCTCAGTCTCGTGATGCAACAGTTCAACTCACTCCTGCTCCATCTCTGCGGTGGTCATTATCTTGGGCATGTCCCTCCTTTCGCCATCGGCCCTCTACCCTTGTTGCAACGTGTCCTGACTAAGACCACTTACTTTGCTGAACGGTTAATATGATGTCTGTCACATGTATTTGTTCCTTTGTTTCTATGTGTTATTGTGATGCATTGATTCATCAATGAATGTTAATTCTTAAGCGTCATTATACATGCCTCAAATCGCATTTGTTTGTAAGAATTCGGTGTTTTTCATTCGGTATGTTTGTCTTTACCAACCCACACTGACCAACCGTGAAGTAACATTACACACCCCCCCCCCCCCAAATGTTAATAATGTCTAACGCTTACCAAACTTCGGTGCTTGTGATCCACTGTTGTCGAGGTTTACATTTTCACGTGTAGTACGATGAATGCAATTTGGAACAACATAATCTGGCCCAGAAGAATTCAGAATGTGCATTTGTACATTTAGGTACAACCAAGTCAGAGAAAGTAAAATCTCCATATATATATAAAAAAGGCAAAGTTGTGAATATATGTGTCTGTTCAAAATGTTTAGCGTACTTCCCGACATGCAACAAACTTTCCATGTTGGTACTTTCCAGACTGTACACCATGCAAAAATTATAAAAATACACTTTTGGTTTTTTTGGATGGGGGGGAGCTCAATAATGCATCTATTTTTTGCACGGCAAGTGAGCTGTGACGTCAAATCTGTCACGTGACCTGCGCATGTGGAAGCGTAACGCATTGTAGTTTAGTGGTTAGCGCGCTGCGCTACGAACCCGGCGACCCGAGTTCGATTCCCGCTCACGGCCACCACCGGTGATGATTATTTTAACCGGTCCTGGGCCTCCCCTAGGTCGACTCAGCCTCAAACGAGTAACTGGTGTGTTGTGTGTGAACATCGCCACTGGGGAGACAAAGGCGGCCGGGCGTGGTGAATCCAAGTCTCGGGCGAAGCCGGGTAGTACAGCTAGTATATTTATAAAGTATACATCGACTTTGAGATGTTACATTTTACTTTATCAGTAAAACGATGTAAATATGTGCAAACGCCTGCAGAGGCTGTACATTTGCATTATCAACGATTTGTATATTCGACTATTAAGAATTTTTTATCAATCGGATATGCAGAGTAGTCTACAGTATGTAATGTGACTCATCCAAAATAAATACAAAGTAACCTGCAATTTGCATGTAACATTGTTTTTTTAAGTTACCATTTGCTTGTCTGTAAGATAAAATGCTCATTCTTTAGTTGACTGAACTCATGATTACATGTAGAGTGGCTCGGAATATTAATACTTACCATAATACATTTGGGAAACCACCTTATTTAACAACTAAGACCTTTTACCTCCAGCAAGGAGATGGTAATGATCGTCATCACGAATAAATGCGTGTATCAGTCGGTGATAATCAAGCATTATGTGCCTAGTTATATATGAAGTCGGATAGTGAAGCGCGTGGAAACTTGACAAGGTTACTCCTCATTGGAGTCATAGGTCAGAGAGCTGAACTTGGGGGACAGCTGGCAATATCGATTCTGCCCCTATTTGATGCTGTCATTACTAGAACATTTTTGGAATTGATGTTTTTGTTCTTGTTTTTCAGGAATCCGTGGCGAAATCAATGTCACCATCAAGGTGGATCTTTTTAACGACATAAATCGCTTCCGCCAGTCATCGTGCGGAGTCAAGTTTTTCAGCTGTGAGTGTTGGCTTGTGATTTTTTCATGACTTTACTATTTATCGCTTTAGTTTCCCACTGCAGTTGTATTTTTTCCACTTTAACTGGATTCATAATATTTTTTGCTATGTGCATTAAATGCGCAGTTTTGGTGATGTCACTTGACATACAGGGCATGATGGGAAGACCGATGCAGTGATCACATTTGTGCTTTTTGTTGCCTAAAAGTCACCTTTTCCTTGTACTATTACGTACTATGCAGTTGGGTGCGCGTGTAAATTTAATGATTTTGTGCGCGTGTGCGTGCCCCCTCATAGCAACGTGCATACCACGGTGCTACCGTGCGCTGGCCGTGCACGGCTTTGTGGAGGAGCTGGTGGTGAACGAGGACCCCGAGTACCAGTGGATCGACCGCATCAGAACCCCCCGCGCCTCCAACGAGGCTCGCCAGCGCCTCATCTCGCAAATGTCCGGTGTGTAGAATCTCGCAGTTGACGCCTTAGTAGTGCAAAAAAACCATTATTATTCTCGAGAAAGAAAGTCAGCTGCTCGCTTTAACTTTTCAGAGAGCATTGGCGGCAGTGACTAATTATGATTGACCCCAGATCTGCTCTGGACTTCTGCCCTGCACCGGCATCTCCATAACCCTTCTAATTTCATTTTCTCATCTTTTCTCAACACACGCAGCCATAGTGTCACCGGCAGTGACACTCAGTTGCACCTGTAAAGCCGTTGGAAAAGACCAGTGCTGTTCTGTGTACGTGCTTCCGTGTGGGTGAGCAGGTGAGCTTCAGCGTAAGATTGGCTTGAAGGTGCTGGAGATGTTTGGCAATGCCGTTGTGGGCTACCTGCAATGCTTCGATTTGGAGGGCGAGTCTGGCCTGGTGGTCCGAGCCATCGGCACAGCCTGCACCCTTGAGAAGTTGGCAATCGCCACAACCACCGCCGCTCCTGGACAGCCCAGCTCGCCTGTCCTCGCTCTGCTCGGCCAACGACGGGTCAGCCAACTTCAAACGCCATTTCCGCCCCTGTCAGCTGGCGCCACCAACAACAGCAACGCTCCTGGCACCGGCGTCCAGTTTCTGGTTGGTGAATCCAGCCCTGGGCCGCAGCAGCACCAGCACCACCAGCACCAGCAGCAGCAGCAGCAGCAGCAGAGCCAGCCGACCCCCATTCCTCGCGACACAAAGGAGTGAGTAGCTCGCGTGCACAGAGGACCACTAATAATCAAAGGACAAATCAAAAGATTAAAGTAGTTTGATGAGATAATTATGAGTGCCAAGGTGTGTTGGAATAGTGACTTGCCTGTGATTTGAGTTCCTAATTTAACCACACGATGTGATATCCTTTCAGACTTACAGACTTAACCTTTAAGACTCTTTGAATCTTTGTTTGTAACCGAGACGTGGTTAACTATCGTTATGTGCAGTTCTGGGTGAGACCCACTGTCTCTAGCCTGGAATTGTGATTCCAAATGGGAATATAATATTGTGGAATTGCTAGAATTGTATACGTTCATTAAGTTCCACGAATTCATATTTAAATGAATGGGAATGCATAGGCTGTCGGAGAATCCCATTTGCTTATATGGAGTGATGGGGAATATTCATTTAAAGCTAATGGTTTTCTTTGAGAGCCTATGAATTTTCCAATGGAATGCTGTTCATGTGAATGACGGTTTTGGAGTGTTCATTGAAATGAATGGGGATTCTGTGAATGATGAAGCTGCAAGAATCCACATTTAATTGAATGGGATTGACAGCATAGGAACCGCCCATAGAATATTTGTGCATTATCATGAAGTCCTTGGATCTTCATTCTAGTGACGATTACATGGATCGCCGCTAAATTTCTGGCTTTGGTAGTTTCAGAAGATACTGGTGATTCCAATGATGACGATATGAGTCATCAATAGATCAGAATGATGTTTTTCCTGGAGAAATCTGATGAGCTATGAAGCACTTTTTCACATATGATATGCCCAGTTGATAGCGCACTAAACCCTGTGAGAATCCCATCCAAGTGAATGGAGATTGAAATTCTGGAATCTCCCATGGGAAAATCACGATACCTGCAGGAATCGCCCACAGTAAAATGGTGAAAATTGTATTCAATTCCAACACAGAATCTTCCACTCCTAGTCATGGAAACAAAAGCAAACATATGGTTTTACTTTTAACGAGGAAAGTCACACTGAATGTTTAAAATATACATTTCTGGAGGGGTTGTGTGCATGGTATTTTTGGTCAATTGTTGCCCAGCATGTGTTGTATCCCAGGCACATTGCAACGCTTTCTCTCTGATTGCGACCCTCCCCCCGCCTGTCTTCGTGACCTGCCCTTCCCCATCCTGAACATGTTTCACCCATCAGACCCTCCTTTTCCTGATTATAATGCTTTCATGCCGTGTTCTATTCTGAGCTTGCAAGCTACCGACCCCGTCCCATTATAAAATTCCTCGTGCACTCCAAAAGCAGCTGTATTTATAGATTGAATGTTTTTTTAATATATATAGTTTTTTTCTTGGCCCACACTCTGTTCTACGCAGTAACATACATTACTCCTGCTTAAAACACCAGTCCCTTAAACACCAAATTGGACCACTCTACCCTTTCAAAGTGATTGTATAACCCATAAACAACTTTTTCTGACATTGCATACTGTCTCTTAGCCGCCTTTTGACAGTTGTTTATTTTGTACAAATTATTTCTGAAATACATAGTTTTCTATTGCCTCCCTATGAGAATAGGGTTTCCCCTTTTTTCTGGCAACAAAACAGATGTTAAGATGTTAAAACACCAAACTGAAACCTTTTGCAAGGAATCATGTCTGTATTAACTACAATACTTGTGGTCAGAATGCAAACAAAAAACATACTGGCTCCAAAGAAAGCCGTCTGGTGTGGACCAATCAGTTTCAAAGACAATGCATATATTATCAGAGAATGTTTTTTTGTTTGCATTCTGACCACAAGTATTGTGGTTACCATCATTATGGTGACCAAATCATCCAGAATGTGCTCGATCTCATCAGATATTGTTTCTATATCTTTACAAGGGCTTCAGAAATCTGAATAGAATAGCGTTTTGCTGTCCTCTGTTTTATTAACATCTTTCATAACCTCCACCTACTTTTACCAATAATCTGTCCTCTGCTGAACCAGTCTGAAATTTCTTACCTTTGCTTTGACAACTTCACCTGGGTCCTCTACTTTTTTTTCAGTTTTCATTTCATTTTCTACTGCACTCTCTGAGTAGATACCACTATCACGTTGTCGGGCATTACATTTTCAATAATGTCGAGTCAAAGTGATTTCTTGCTCAAATACTAATCTCCTATTTACAGTCTTGAGACTGATTGAAATTCCACATTCATATCCATAGAACAACCAATATGGACTTGCCTACAAAGTGGTATTTATATTATCAACCCCCGGATGGATGATGGACTGTGTCAACCCCGGCCTGTATTTTAACTTAAAACCTTTCGATTGAGAGCCACTGGCCTTCAATGTTAATTACAAGCATTCCACAGCAAGACTTTAAACACATTAACTGTTGGATTATTTATTTAATAAGGAAGGAATGTTAAGGACCTCATGGTTATTAGAAGCCACAAGCTCAGGTCTGTGATTATGCTGGCTCACAACTCCTTTGCCTAAGCCTCCTCTTCTCTGTTGTTATGGCAGCCATACATTGAAGGTAGCTGCGGGTACAAATTGAGAAGTCATGTTCCACTGAATAACACCTTTTTACATCAGATCTTAAGTTTTGGAATCTTGGCATCCCATTTGCCTTAGAGTCAGTCATGGTTTGTGTGTGCTTTTAAACATGTTTATGTATTCACGTGCACGTGTACATGTACATCTCCATTGCCAGACACCGCTGGATGAGAGCCTCCCCACGGTGTGTGGGTAATGGGGATTATTTAACCATACTTCACCATGCTGGTCAGTGTAGGTTGGTGGGGCCAGCGAGCATAGACGTTGGAACAGGACTGTAAAACGATCGATTTTTGCCTTACTGCCCTCTGCTGGCAGCATAGGCTGTGCATCGTGTATCACGTGGTAAATACATCCCATTACCCGTGGCAATGTATGATGCAGGTGAAGACAACAATGCTATACAGATGAAGGGGATGGATTGTGATGATGAAGCCGATGGTCACGATATGTGGGTTTTAACAATTTCGAAGAGAACATTGTTAATTTTTATAGCATCCAATCACCTCTGCAGCCCGCAGATGCAGCACACTCCAGTACATTACACAAGAGTCGACTTGACATACATTCATCTTTGTTATCCATAGCTATCCCAGATAACAGCGGAGTGCTCTACATACCCTTATCCACGATTATCTGCGATCTTCATCAAATGCATTGGGACGCACAAAAATCGGCATTCACGAATCACATTGGAACATAGAGATCCGATTAGTGACTTTAGTAGTCCATTAGCAGACGAAGTAACAACAACAACCGCCATTCGCCACTAAGTGGCGGTGACGTCACCACGACACTTGTGCCAGGCCATGTGCACCTTGAGGCCACGTGAAGTGTCGAACGCCCACTGGCAGGAGGTCACGGGGCAGACCCAAGTGCCACGGGTCGACTGACTGAGATGACCGAAGTAAAAACCACTTGTGACATGAGCCACAGTTTTCTTGGAGCCTTGATCGTAGTTAATTGAATTTCACAGGCTCCTGTTTTGAAACTATTAAAGGTTGATTGTCTTGTTCAGACTTCTTGCTGTGTGATGATGGCATACAGTGAGATAACGTTCTATAGACCAAGCAAGGGAGTCTCGAATGTTACCGAATATGAAAATGCTAAGATTGTTGTTATGTAACTTGACCACATCCGCTCAGAAGAAAAATCCAATATACAGGGCGATCCTTTAGAGATACACCATTAATTTCTAGTGACTGTCTTCTCAACAGGTGAATTAATTTTGTGAAAGCGATGGCTCCATTACATTACAGAGTAGAGCGTGTTGAAATTCTATAAGTTAATTGAGATTTGTGGGAGGCTTTGAATTAAAATGTGGTTTTCTCTATATTATCCCTCATTATTTTAGTGGGATAGCTATAAATGGATCACACTATACAGGTATTCCTCTACTTACGATGGAGATGCGTTATGACGACCCCATTGTAAGTCAAAAATATCGTAAGTCGAAGATGGCCTAGCCTACCCAGGAGTCTTAAAGAATGGTGATAATTTAGCAAAACAGAGCAATTTACAGTAACGTACTGTATAAACTATATACTGTATGTATTTATTAATTACAATACTGTATTGCACAGTAAAATGTAAAGTAAAAAAACAAGGTAAATTCTATAGCCTACCTATATGAACTGCAATTTAATATAAAGTTTTTTCAGGAAACAATCCTTACTGCATCACACAAGGCGGGAGATGCGTACATCCCGGCAGCGTCCCAACGTACAGCATCGTACCTCGTACGCTGTTGCGTTTGCCTGCCGCGCGAAATTTAAAATATTTTACAATTTTGTCGTATCGCTATCGCCATGGTAAGATCGAAATATCGTGAGTCGGACCATCGTAACTCGAGGAACTATCTGTATATTAAATAAATTCCCAGGCGTTACATGAACTGAAGTGCCCTTCTTGTGAAGTCGTGTGTTTTGGTCTAGGCCTGCTAACTTCTTTTTCCAGTTTCTCCTCCTTGCGTTGGCTGTGGAGAGTATTGCAGCTCATCAGCATGTCCTACTTTGCGATCCTCCAACAGGGTCCCCACCGTCCTCCCCTTACCGTCCTCCCCTTACCGTCCAGTGTTTTTCATGTCCCCTTAACGTTTCACTTCGTCCGTTCCCCCCTTTCTCCTCCGTAGGTTTCTGCCTAAGCGCACGCTGATGCAGAAAGGTTTCCACTCCACCCTGAGCAGCCCTGTGCAAACTGCTCGCAGCGCTGCCCTGGGACATTCTCTCTCTCTTTCTGTTCCCACCCTCCTGTCTTTCGGTACGGCAAGCACCCGATCCTAATGCCCTCTTAACGTTTCCCCTCCTATAACCCCCCCCCCCCTTCGTTCGAGCCACCACTGCCAACCACCTCCCACACACAAGCCTCCCCGTTGGCGAGGGAGCGGTTTCTCTAAATGGCAGTCGTTGAGGTGACTCTGTGGCTCGTGGGGGTTATGCATGTGTCGAAGCACTGAGCTGACACCACTGATATATCCCGGGTGTCAAACCTCAGATCCAGCCGTCAGTTATGAAACGGTTCTTAAATGTAGTGAGTGTTACGCTTTCAGCCCGGTCACCAATGAATGCACAAATGAACAGCTTCTTTGCCTAGCTTTCCATAATCAAACTTAAATCAGCTCTGAAGGCATGAATTGGTTGATGGGCGCATGCCAATAACTCCCTTGGAAAACAGCATAAAACGAGCACGGTCTGGTGGCTGGGTTAGAGAAATTGAGGGAGACACCAGATGTCATTGCACATTGCCATGATAACTGCGTTGTCTCGTCTATCATATTGGCATGTTTAAGTGCAGAGAATGAAGAGTATATTTTTGATCCTTTCCAGATCTTCTCACGAGACAGTAAGAATGTGTCATCTCTTGGAATGATTATTGTCGCTATACCTGTCAAAGGCCTGTGATGCTCGACCCGGCTAGACTGCGCTCTTTTCAGCCATGCGGAATAAAGAGGATTGTTCTTTGCACTTCTTCCAGAGAAAGGTGTAAAACAGCGGACCTGGCCTGAATAGAAGCCTTGCTGGGCCGCTAGTGCAATCATCATAAGCCCTGTAAACTGACCCTCGTTTTGTAAAAATGTTTAGGGAAACTTTAGATAAAATATGCGGCGACATGCTGTTCTTGTCGGCTTGTGTTTGGTATCAAGCATAGCTTTTTATAGATTAAAAATAACAGTTTAAGTGCCAAATTTCACGTGAATATCTCTTTAATAGGGATTGTGAAATACGTAATACCATTTTCTTTATTATTATTATTATGGATAGATTGGTCCTTGCTTGCTTATCTCTGAAACGGGAGTTTATTACTATCACATTTTAATGTCCTCTTTCTGTCTGTGTAACAAAGGCATTTAGAAATCAGCTGTGTGTAGCCAAATGAAAATGTGTTGCATATGCGCGTTTGAATATAAAAAATCAACTTCTGTTGCCATTCTGGACCTTGCTATGTATCGGCCAGAATTGTGTGAGATTTATCAGAGGTGGCACTCTAATGCAAAGTAACAGCGCAATGAGAAGTCCTGATATGCTAAACAAATAATTGTATCTGTAGATAAGGTCAAAGTCAATGATTGATTGGCTGGTGTAAATGTTATATTGGTGATTAGTTTGTGGTCAAGACTTTTCCCTTGTGAATGGGTTGCTCTTTTTTTGCTTTTTTTCTAGAGACCACCGGTTTGTGAAAGCCCACCCTTTGGTACAGCTTGCAGTTGCCTTTGCAGGACTTTTGTTTTACTGTGCTGTTAAATTGCTTTAAAGAAGCTGATCTGGTATTTGGCCAGCACTCGACTCATACAGTGGAACCACACCGCTCGCTGCATGTTGCGTGTGTATGGCACCGCGTGGAGAAAAACCCCCGACACGAATTTGTTTGCATGCGAGCCTTTGTCCTTAACCACGACTAATTCGTAAAGAATTACATCTCTGTTTGCCATACGAAGTTTCTCAAGTGTACCTTGCGTGGTTGTTTTCAGTTGGTGCTCACCTGTTCCACGAAAGAAAGCTGTTGACCCAGAGGTCACGTTAATTACCAAAAAAAGGTGCTAACACCAGCACATGGTAAATCTACTGCTCGGTGCATTTTTTTGGTAACGATTGACTTTGTGAGCATGTGCCCACTGTTGATCGACTGACTAGCTGGCCTTCAGTATTTTAGCTCGATTGTTTTTCTTTTTTATAACCTTAGACGGAAAAAAGTGTGTGCTTGTTTAACACCAACTGACCCCTGAACTGCTGGATGCTGTGATGACAAGTTATTTTTTAAAGATTGTTTTTTTTTTAAGTTTAATACCATTCCCCAGCATGCACGGATGCAGCCCCTGCATGTGTCTGCAGGGCAGACAGACAAAAGGTCACCCCTTTACGAAGCTTGATGTTTGACAAGGAGGGTCACAATGTTAGCAAAGGCAGACACTGACCTTGATGCTAAAATTCCTGCCCACAACTGGTCACATGAAATTTAAATGTACACCTTGTGTCACCCAATTATTGGCATGTGAAAAGATGGTTGTGTGTTTTTTTTAATGAAACCTAAAAGAACATTTGTTATTTAGCTAAGTTTATATTGAAGTTACATTACAACCATAATTGTTTAGCCCCAATAGCTAACTGAGGGACAGTTCTTGAGATATATTTTTATTTAAACTTGTTTCTTTAGATATGGGTGGGGGGGAGTGGGGTTGAAGATTTTCCTATAAGCCAAAAATCTCTGTGCTGCCTCTGCTAACAGGGCCCCATTTCTGGATGAGGCAGCGCTCCTGAGTCAGTCACCGCCATTATCGAGTCCTCAAAAAGCACAAACCACCAACTCGTTTTCTCCTATCAAGTCCTTCAGCCGACAGTCCTCCTCCTCCGACACTGAGCTGAGTCTGACCCCCAAGATGGGTAAGACCCCGTTCACTGCCAATGGCATGTCTTGTCCAGCCCTTATTGTTACCATACCACTAATCTTACGTGTGACTCGCTCCCCTTGTTTGTCTTATTATTTTAGTTGTGTTATCCTGCCCTATTTGTCTCCCCATGTTCTACATTGTGATAACGGTGGCTATGTATTTAGTAGGGGTGTCACGATTCGCCCCTACTGTATACGTAGCCACCAACAATGAATTGTGACGATTAATGGTTGCGAATCAAGAATCGATAATTTTTCTAACACTGTCGTGAACGTAGTAGCTTTTAGTGTGTAAAACGGTTGTGTAAACACATGACATACAACGTATGTGAATTGTAAAAAAAACATTGATTCTTACACACCCAGTAAATGTGCATATTTTAAACTCGAAGAATTAGTATCAATGAATCAGTGCATTCTTACACTCCTCATGTATAGCAAAGTGATAATTATGCCTGACAGTCAAAGTTGTGCAGATTCAGCAGTTTTATTTCTCCTGCATCCACCTCACCAAACATTTCGATGGAGCATTAGTTTTGTGATTGGATAAGTCCTCTTTTGTTCTAAGATTAACTGTTTATTATCGGTAACACCACACATTAGACTAATCACACATTAGACTAATGTGTGGGTGTCTTGAGCCACAATTATAATTGAAAATAATGAGTCTGGCTTCAGTCTTAAATTCATATCTATTCCTATAGAGATCGGTTAGACAGGGACAAGACTAATCTATCCAGAGGCTTCGTGTAAATTAGAGACCAACAAATGTAAACACTCTCCGATGTCTTCTTGGTTTTTTCGGTAAAGTCACGTAGAAGGGAAGTAATAAAATAATAAAATAATAATAATAATAATAAAACATGATAAAATAATATAATAAAATAATTTTATTATGTTTTATTATGAATTCCTGCAGTCACGAAAGCTTTAAATCGAAATTTAACTCTCCGGTGTGTATTTTTTAAGGTTATTCTGCCGTCTTGTTCGGCATTGTTTCCAAAATTTCGTGCCACGTGCTGGGAGTGCCATTTCATCACAGGCTTTGTGCTCGAGGGAGAAAGTGTGCTGCTCTATTCAGTTCCCGAAGAAGCTCCCAGAATGTGAAGTGAAACGTCAGACATCGTGCTGAACAACGCGCAGTACAACCTGAAAATGCACCAGAGATCGATATTGCACAACTTCTATCGTTTCTTATTAAATTCACCTATTTGAATTATCTATATGATAATGCACCAGTTTTTTGGTCAATTTATGGTGAACTTAACTGTTGTTCGTCTTCTCTTTTTTTTGCAATTAGGGAGTGTTATGCATTAATTGGCGATTTATTGATATTGTAAAACTTGCTATACATGAGAAGTTTTCTTTTGCCTCGATTGGTGTCCCAGGTCTGAATCCCATTATTTATACGAGGTGCTGGCTCAGAGCTCGTCATAATATGAAACTCAACTACAATCCCGGCCACCTCACGGTATCCTGTAAATAAAACACGAAGCCTTCGTCTGAGGCCCAGTAGTAGGAATGTTTCCATGAACAGAAGTTACGACCACAATAATCACAATTAGTTGAAGTTGATGTTCTTGGTTCTTTCGGTAAAGTCACGTAGAAGGGAAGTAATACAATAATAAAAATAATAAAA
>CM025607.2:16018496-16066561 GCA_014621495.2 Entosphenus tridentatus | reverse complement strand
TTGTGGCCGAAACGTCGTGAGAATTATTTTATTATGTTTTATTATTTTTATTATTGTATTACTTCCCTTCTACGTGACTTTACCGAAAGAACCAAGAAGATGAATTCCTGCAGTCACGAAAGCTTTAAATCGAAATTTAGTTGAAGTTGACTTTAAAACTTAGGTGACACATCCTTGTGGTTGAGAATGCAGTTTAAAGTGAGGAAGAGTTGAAAGGATCAATTTCAGTCGCACCAAATTTGGCTTCAGCCAACTGTCTTGCTGTTACGCCAGCTGCGCTTTGAGACCATAAAGTACGAGTTAAACTATTTTTTTAAGTTAAATTATATTTACTTTCTGTTGCTCATGCTGGGTAATTATAATCTCGGCTCGTATTTGCCTGAGGAAATCGTTGCACTTTGTTACCATGGTTTTCAGGCAAATAACGGTCCAAACTGAGGTGAAACACCAGTTGCTGCTGTCTTAATTGAGATTAATTTCCAGGGTAGGGTAGTTGTTAAATGGTGAAATGAATATCGAATAAATTACTAAATTATTTATTAAAATAATATTATGCAAGGTAGCAACTTGGCAATAGCATTGAACTGTCAATTGTAAGGTTTGAAGTGCATTTTCAGGATGGGGGGTTTGACTCAACCCGTTATCTGTCCATGGTCAATACGGATGTTGTTTTGTTGGAAAAATCAGTAAAAGAGAACGGCTTACAAATATAACGATTCCGGTGAGACAATCTAAACGCTGAACCATGTAACTGCATGCGAAGCGAAACCGGAAACTACTCATCAGCCCTTTTGTCAATCCACCGCTGGATGAGCGCCTCCCGAGACTGTGCGAGTCATGGGGGTTATTTAGCGATACTTTACCACGCTGGTCAGTGCGGGTTAGTGAAGGTGGCGGGCATAGACGTGGGTGGCATAGCACGGTGCAAGCTGCACAGCCCTCTGCCACCCACAACGTAGCACGCCTGCTCTTTCCCGTCCGCCAGTGCCTCCGCGCGTACCCCTTGTCCCCATCTCCCCCCCTCCACCCAGCGGGTGTCGGCAGTGGCAGCGGTGGCCGGGATGGAAACTCCATGAAGATGCTGAGTCGACAGCACACGACCGCTACCATGGACCAACTGGTGAGAGAGCACCATCCTCCTTCCCTGCTGGCTCCTTTCTGAGAGAGACACCGCTATGTTGCCCTGATTTTGTCGATGTCCCAATCACCCGAGATGTGCCTGATCGTGTCAGACCTCGGAAGCCTGGTCTTGTACAGTAGTTGAGTGGCTGTGAGGTGGCCAGAAGACGGCAATGCGGAGTGTTACCCATTTGTGTGTGTGTGTGGGGTTTTTCCTGCGTTCTCCGTTTTCCTCCCAAATGAGCAATCTCTCATCCTGTGCGCATGATTACTATGCGCGTTGAAATTGTGAAATTATAATCCACGCAGCCAGGTGCGGAATATTTTTTATGTACTGCCGTTGCTTGTCCGCCTCACAACGCTTAAAGTTGGAGGTCTATGCAAATGATAAGTTACCCATGATTTCTCAACCCTGCCTCCAAAGCACTGGATTATAGGCATGCGCTGCCACTCTTGATTTGTTCATGTCTTAAGATCCTTGCGCGCTTAGACTACTCTCTCTCTTTTTCCAAGCTCTCTTCCCAAGCTCTCTTCCCTCTATTATCATGATCATCTCTTCTCTCCCAAAAACTGTCTCCTTTCAATTCTTAATCTTATTTTCTAACATTCTTTAGTCACCTTGACACTTTAAGCTATCCCTCGCCACCAATCATATTTTTCTACTAACCCCCCCCCCTCCTCCCCATGTCCCGTCTAGGAGTTCCCCTTCTTCACCCTGACCTCCTTCCCACCCGGGTTCCTCATCCACGTTGCCGGCGTAGTGAGCGCCCGCTCAGTCAAACTGCTCGACCGAATTCACAACCCTGGTGAGTGCTGTGGACATTTCTGCACACACACACACACACCTCTCCTGCCTAAACCATTGCCACTGCAGTTGAAGTGCTCTGCATGGCTCTGTCTCATAGTTGCGTAAAATTGTGTTCACTCCAGTCTTCAGTTTTCCACCCGGGCTGAAAATGTGCCTTTTTTTTTTGTGCAGAAATTTTCAAAATGTCTTTTTAGATATATATATTTAAAGCTGGCTGAGGGTGTACCCTGGGGTTGTAATGGCGATGTCAGAATATTGAGCCAGGGTTTTATTTTGGGCGCCAGTCATCCACTTTTAAACCAGTTCCTTATGCATAGTCTCAGCCTCATGGCTTATGACTGTAAAAAATGTTTGCGAGAAATGTGTTATTCACTTAGTTTGGTTTATATATCTATGAAACGTAAACACTTCAGATATGTTGGATAGATCACATCCAGCGAACCACTCTTTACTGGGCATCAAGGACAGAAAATACGATTTTAAATAATTCCAACGGTGTTCCCGTGTCATAACCTTTTACGGCTCTTCGGAAACATGATGCGATCATCTTCTGACTGACGAAATTCCAGAATAACTTATGTTTGACTTATGACTCCATTTGCGCAATTGGAGTTGAATTTTCTTATTGTTTCGAGCAAAATATATTGGATACATGCATCGAATAATATGCAGGAGAAAGTATTATTTACACACAATTTATTCGAATTGTGTGTTCTATTTATCTGATGCTGCAAACACAACTTTGCAAATGACATACAAAACCAATACAAATGAGACGCTATAAATAAAATAAAAAATATTTATTGAATGGAATCACAACACTTCCATCTGTAGCACTGAAAATCTGTACCATTTGATAAACACCCAATGTCTGATGAAGTCATTCGCAATTAAATTCATCATGAATTGGTAAGTATCAGTGAGTTTTTTGGCAGTAAAACTCTTCGTCATGTTTTTTTATCGAATGCAAAAATCTTCAACAATTGACACAAGTCTTGATGTGGTTGTTGTCAATGGGTCACATCTGTGGATAACGTTATAGGTGCTGTGAGAACTGGAGTTGAAAATGTGTGTTGTGAACTAATTATATCATTCACATTTTTTTATTCTCCATGACCTCAATCCAGACTAGGCTTGAATATGAATGCAAATGTCGTAGACTTTGAAGTGGTTCTTTGGCTCAAGGTCCTCAATGCCGGTGTTTGAGCAATGAGCTGTTGAGATCTTGGCTTAAATTATCGTACTCCCACCCAAGATTATTCGAGATTTCAACGTGTAGCAACCCTGATGGTCTCAGCCCAGTCACCTGTGATTGCACGAAAAAACCCATCTGATTCTGCAAATTAATTGATATATTCCAGCCTTTAGACCTACATCTGTAATCATTGAGGCAGGTGCGGGTACAAACTGCACATTTGTTTTCCAAATGATAAAAGCAGTCTACACGGGTAAGATGGACCCTTGGTGAATGCAATGGGAGACCTATGAATCCATTGTTGGGTCCTTAAACAGTTTTATGGGTGGAGCAATGGCATTGACCTGAATTTAATTGCCGGCAACAGCTGACATCAGTGGCGGGTGATATCTGAACTGGTCCTGGTTCCTCCTTAACTAACCTGCACTGAACCAGCATGATGAAGAATGGTTAAACAGCCCTTCCAACAGAGAGAGTATGGGGAGGCCTTCATTCAGCAGTGCATTGGCACAGGGCTGTAGCATATAATTATTGTCACCCGGCTTGAGAGCGTATACTTATCAGGGATGGATTTAAAATATCTTGCCATGCACCTAGATGCTTTTCACGCACATTTTTATTGTTGTTACACATGCAAATCTAAACGTGTGGGTGGTGGCATATCCATGCGTGTCCGATTGCGATGAGAAGTCTCATGTACAGTGTCTAGGCGGCCTTGGCAGACTCTGAAAGTGGCATTATATGACAGACAGTATGCACGTGGTCTCCTAAAGGTCAAAATCAGAGCTCATGAAATACAAAATAATCAATAATTAACATCCCTTTGGCAATACACACCGCTGGATGCAGGCCCCCCCGCACACTTTCAGCCCTAGGGGTCGTTTGATCATACTTCACAATGACGGTCAGTGTGGGTTAGTGAAGGGGGAATGGGGTAGCCAGGGCCGGGTCAAGTATTACTCGTCACTGATGTTCGTTGTGGCTTGGACTCAACCACCATGCCTGACAGAGCGTGATAAGATCTTCATCCAGCTGTGGATTTTCAAAGGGTTTCAATATATATAATACGATCTTTGGTTTTAAAATTATGAGTGCCTTTTGATAATTTTGTATGTATGCATGCATGATATATGTGTGTGTGTGTGTTTAGTGCATGATTGTGAGACTGCATAGTCAATGCTTATTTGTAATAGTGAGTCTGTGCACACATGAGCAATGGAATGTAATATTTGAAACAAAAATTGGTACCGGAATTTTAAGCCTAAAACTAAACAAATTGTATCGTAGATGTAGCCCTCACTAAATTTAGTTTCTCACTGAGCAAATGCCATTCATATAATGAAAATCCAGTTGATGCTTTGGGAGTCATATGGCTCTGTTTTTAGTACCCAAACTCCTCAAGTGTAGCCAGTCAAACGGTTTTAGCTTGGTTGATAAATAATGTACAGAAAAAAAACTATCGTATAGATTGTTTGCTTTGTCATGTAAGGTGGCCAATCACAACTATTTCAGAGAGAGAGAGCGTAGGCACATTGGGCTATTCACATGTGGTGAGCCTCTATTTGCGGAGCAGTAAAGAGTCTTGTGAGATTAGTTTGTAGAAGCCGCTGTGACTTCCAAAGAATTGGTCATTCTCCTGGGCTCTTGAAATAGTGATGCCATGATGTGCTGTAATATTGTCCCTTTATTTAACCATCAAAGTCTCACCGAATCTGGGTACACCTTTTTCAAGAGTGTCCTGCATTGGGAATTGGTGGGCAATTCCATTGGCATGTGGGAGGGAACCAAATAACATGGTAGAATCCATACATACAAGGGGATTTAGTCTCCGCATAGATAGATTTAACATTGTATAAAGCTATATCGCGATCACATGGCCACTGTACAGCCCAAGCTTATAAATACCTGGGATTCCCAGGCAGTGTCTTAATCCAAGTACTAAGCAGACTTAATCTGTTTAGATTCTCACATCTAAGATTGGGCAAATTGAGGGTGATTTGGTGGAAATTCCACGTTATTGCGGTAAGGTCCAGTCTCCCAAGTACAGCCACTGTTAAAGTCTCGCAAGTTAGTGCTCTTTTAGTGAACTCTAAGGGCCATGAGGAGTTGACCTCTGACAAAGATTGTGAGTCGAGTGATCTACCACCTGACTAAAGATCATTGTTATTGCTGAATTTTAAATAAGCCCAAGAAAACGTAACACTGAAACCAAGACTGTACATTAATTTCATTTGTTGGGCTTTCACGTGTGCATGCATGTGTTTAATGCGTGTGTGTATGTGTTTGTGTATGCGCGTTCTCGCTCTTACACGTTGATGGTTTCTAACGCCTTTGCTGGTTGCTCTTCCAAACTCAGCCTTTGTCGGGATTATGGGTAACACCCGCTCTCACAAACTGCTTGACTGGAATAGTTTCGCGTCAGGTATCGTGTTGGCTATCAAAACCTCGCCCTTCACATCCATAAATGCCCCTTGTACATCTGTCTGCCATTATACCCGGCTGCTTGCTCGCTTGCCCGCTCACCTGTCTGCCATTCCCCTGCATGGATGTGTCGCCTTATCACCTTCCCGTTCATGGCACTCCAGTGACAGACGGCATTATCATCATTGTTATCCATATCCTTATGATCATCGCCACTTTGGCTACTTCGGGTCAATGGTCCCCTACCGTCTCGTGTTTTAACTGGCAATATATAACACCGATGAAAGTGGTTATTACAGTTTGAAATTTTTACCCAGAGAAACTCCACTGTGAACACAGGACACATTTTAGGAGAAGCAGCCACAATTTGTATATTTGGCAAATTCCTTTTTTGACGTATTTTTCTTTGGAATTGACAAATCATGGATAAGTAGATATACTTTACATGTGTAATGACGACTTGACACACTTCTCTTGAGAGATGGCACTTCATTGAAGACAAGTTCACTTGACATCAGGCGGAAATCCCATGTCAACAGCCCAGAGTCTCCCGCGCATCTCCCTTATTTCTCAACACGAAGCCACGCCCCCCTCCTCGAACATTCTCGCTGACTCTGGACGCTCGCTCCACCAGCACACTCCGCCGGCCTCTTCCGTCACCTGGCCACACCCCCCTTCTCGAACATTCCCGTGGCCACTAGTCCCTTCGCACTCACAGCTGACACCCCTGTCATTACCTCCCGTGGCCACTGGTGCATTCGTGCTGTAGGTTGACTTCCCTGTCATTACCTCCCGTGGCCACTAGTCCCCTCACACCTCATGTAGGCTCTATTGTCATTACACATGTAAGAGAACATCAATCAAATACTGCCATACGTCAGGCAGAAACTTCCAGTTATGTTGAACACCTCTCTCAGGAGATGGGCTTTGAGCATATCATGGCTCTCATCCTTATGTAATCCACAAAGCCCACCTCCAAGTAGTTAACTTATTAGTACTGTAGTTGGTATACAGAACCAAAGCCATCATACACCTAATTTGTGTAAGATTATGGAATTAGCGGGGGGGGCGGGGTGTAATGAAGGAAGGATTGTCTAGCCGGGATGGTTACGGAATGGGTTTGGTAACCGTCTTCACTTTTTTATAAAAACTAAAAATGTCAAAGTACCTGATAGACACTGAACACATTTTTTTTCCTGATCAAATTTAGTGAAGTTTATTGACCTGGTGATTATGGGCTGAAGTTCCTGCCAAAGCTCTTTGCCCAGCATTGCTAACATTCTAGTTTGAGCCTTATGACTGGCTGTATAATGCAAGTGAAGCCACATTTTTCTATAGTTTGTCATTTAAGTCAATATGAACAAATTCAAATTAAGGTTTTTATTTTGTATATATATACAACCAGCTACTCCTGATTTAAATGCAATAAGTTCGTAGAGTCATCAATGATATGTAGTTTTCCCTCGGTTTGACATCGCCTATTATTTCAGGGCACATTTGTGTATACACAGCATAAAGATAGACTGCTGGGGAAAGTGCTGTTAGCGAGCACCTCATGAAGGCTGGCTCGACACCCGGGGGGGTGGGTGGCCAACACCACGCCCGGTCACCTTTGTCTCCTCAGCGGTGATGTTTACGCACCACACCAGGTACTAATTTTTAGGCTGAGTCGACCTAGGGAGAGGCCCAGGACCAGTTCAGATAATCGTCACTGTACACACCGATATATATACACGCACACACAGATATGTGCTGTGGTGAGTGTCTCGGGATGGAGAGTTGGCGCAATGCTGAGTGCACTATGAACTAAATTTGATTCCCAACCACGGCTGACATTGCTTGGAAGTAAGATTTGAATCGGTTCCTGGTCCACTCGTTTCACGAAGCTGCACTGACCACTGTGATGAAGCTTGGTCGTAAAAAACCCCAATCTTCGACGTGGTGTGTGGAGGGAGGCCTTCATCCGGCAGTGAAGTAACATCTGTGCAAAAGAGCTTCATAGCTCATCGGATAAATATTCTGACAAAAAAGGATGTAAATTCTTATTCTTTATTACCTGAAATAGTTGATGATTGACATGCGCTGACACATACTTAAACAACAACAAAAAACAATGAAAGGCATTGTCTTGTGGCTGCTGTAAGATGCCTTTTGACGAGATGAAATAATGTCGTTCTGGGCGGTGCCTTGATTCGTTCATCAATATGATGAGGCTGTTCCTCTAGGGATATAACTGCTTTATGCTTTGATGCTGCTTGCCCAATTAGCTTTGATATATATATATATTTTGACCCTGATATTAAGACCCATTTTCAGGAGGGGGGGTACCTATGTTGTGATGGTTACTCATTTACTTGCCTGCAAGTAGGTATATAATGGAGGCAACCCCCTCTGTGCAATGCATCAGCCACACTTCCATAGCTACGAATTATAGGCACACATACCCTCCACACCTGGCATTAACACATTTATGCGGAGGGAGCTGGTAGGAACGTTGGGTTGCTCGGTCAATGGCCAAGGTCAATGGCGGCGTGGTGTATTCCGCAAGTATGCCCGACTGGAGGCGGGCACAAGCCGGCGTGAGTAGGTTAAACGTTGAGTTTTATAAGGGCACCACGGGGTGACCAGCCCCTCCTCACCGAGCCCCTCCCCACCGTCCCCACCCTCCCCTCCCCACCCAGCCCCTCCCTAAACGACGGACGGACACAATAATCCCCTGTGGGCTGGTGGAACCAGTGGGTTCCTACCAGTATAATTAATTAATCACTCCTTGTAAATGCCAAAGTTACATTAGGGCACGTGTTCATTTTCTCCACGGACAGCCTCTCACCACAATTCTTACAAACACGACCATCTTCCCAACCGACTAGTGTCTCACCATCTCCACAACAGGTGGTTCACTTTCCATTTTTTAGCTTAGCTGAATAAGCCATCACAGATTGCCAAGGCTTTAAGAAGTACGGAACAAAACGTATTTCTTGACCGGGCTGAAGCCATCAAACTCACCGATTGAGATCTCAATTTATTCTTGGGTGGCTGGAAACTAGGATTGAACTCAGGGTCTTAGCATTTCTGGCAGGATTCTTTTTTGTTACGACAGGCAGTAGCATCAACCCTTCTGAGACACTAGGACAACTTATAATATAAACTTGTGAACATGCTAATTGGGAAGTAGCTGGTCGTTCAACCGTGCAGACATTTACTCTTAACCGTAGGATCATTCCATGTCTATTTCATGTTTGTTGCCCCTTGACCTTTGAGCCACAAGATTGTCTTTGTAAGCCAGTGCATGCACTTCACCTCTTTGAGGTTCTATACACACGTTGCCTCAAAACGACAGTTAAATTGCATAGGGCAGCAACAACCGCAGTAGAAGGTTGAGTAATTGTGTTCATTAGGGAAGGTCACTTCGTCAGATATTTGTGTGCACTGAAACTGCATTGAAACGACCTGAGAGGAGGTGGGCTGTTACATTCCTGTACAAGTGACGGGTGGAGCAGTGGCACAGTGGTTGGTGCACCACGTTGTGAACCTGCCAACCAGAGTTAAATTCCTGGACATGGCTAACCTTACTTGTGAACAATATCTGAACTGACCAGTATGGTGAAGTATGGTCAAACACCCCCCATGGCCGATACAGCTTGGGGAAGCCTACATCCGGCAGTGGATTGGTAAAAAGTGTAGATTGTTTTTATTGGATGTAGCTATCCATGTAAATGTATCATCAGTATGTTTCAAAATAACAATTGATCAGGTTTGTTAATGGTCATAGTGTGACCTACAGGTCTATGGACGAAAATTAACAATTGTATGGTGTTCAGATTAAAGTCTTTGTGTTTTAAGCTGGATGGCAGCAAGCACAATACACACTTTAAAAGATGGTTTAACATTTGGGCTTCGCCCACAGTGTTGGCAAGCAATTCAAAGATAAGTTAGAAACCCTTGACTAGAAGTCCATTATTTCATCCATAAAACACTTCTGGGTATGGTGGTTAAGTCAGTTTTGGCATGAACTTAACTAAATTATTTCCAAATATAAACCTAAAGTGAGTACAGTATATGTATATATATATGAATAGGTTGTTGTTGCTCGAATTACATTGTGTGCGTGTGTGATACAAAAAGCAGACAACCCAATCAACTGCCCCATCCAACTCGCCCACACAAGTTCGTCACACTCATCTCCACCCCAAACCTCATCCCATATACACCACACCTCCCATAAACACCACACACCTCCCACGAACACGACAGACCTCTCAACACCCGAACGCCTCCACGTATAAGCGCATCACGTTTTGGCCCTCTCATAGTGTATTTGTATTATATATTTTGCATGCGATTAGGCCAACCTGCCCTAGAGACTCTGCCTCTCACCCCTATCTAAATGCATGCTGTACTGGCTGAATGCTTTGTTTAATACATTTTTATTGCAATGTATTTTGTCTTCTTTGGTATTTTTTAAAATATTTATCGATGCTGACAACCGTTAATACCTTGGCCTCCGCAGCAGAAACGCATTGTGTCTGCATTGTTGCGTCCTTGAAGCCATGACTCTTTCGATGGTCCAGTTGCTTGCGTATTCACCACGTCCGTTATGCTCGTTTGCTTTCTGTTCTTAAATTTAACCCCAGGCGGACGGAATGGCTCACTTTACCGATGCTGATATGCGAATGCCCAAACTCACAGCACTGAGCTGCCACCACTGAGATCTCATGACTTAGAATTCCAGACTCGCATTCATCCCTGATAAAATCACGTTCCCAATGTTTATGATCGTAGACCAATCACTAGCTTTTGTTGCGTTTTGATGAGATACAGCCCAGCTCTGAGGGGTTACTTGACAAACATGTGCTGAGTAAACCGGGAACTCGTTGACATATCTCGAGAGAATTATGCCTCCGAAGGGGAGACCTTTCAGGGATATCTGTCAAAGACCTTCAAAATATTAGATAGCAAAATCGTGCTCAGCTGTATTTCAATGGTGGGGGGCGGGAGGGGGGGTGGCTAAAATAAAAATAAAAATATCTTAAAATATTTAGCAGTAATACTTTCTGATTTTGTAATAGGTGAAATTGAACAGGTGTTGATGTGTGCAGGACACAGTTTGTCACACTAAATCATGTGCCACAATTGTCTAAAAACTGATTTGCATATTTCTTTAAATGTGTCGGTTGTTTACAAACTATGGCTTTTCACATTTTCGAAATTGCACAATTTTCAAGCTAGCTCATTTACGTTTGTACATTTAACAAACAACAAATTTTGTTCGAATTCACACATTAGTAATAACCACATTAATGGACATTTCCCACAAACATGTTAGGTCAGTTATGGCAGAAACACTTGCTGCACATACTGTTATCTTGTCAAAGTATTTGTGTTTTTTACGTTCAACAAAGCTGTATCGACTCAATCGTAATTGTTTTATCTATGTAATGAAATGAAGCTATGTGTACCGTCACTTTGCTGTAACTGACATAACATGTTTGTGGAATTGCCATAAACGTCATATCTAACTTATTAAGCTTTATATTCATAATGCATTCCAGTAAGCTCCTTGATATAACAATTTGGGCTACATTCACTAGTAAGGATATCAAGCAGATGAAACCTTTTGCAGGCAATTTTATACTTTTTCCACACTTCGTGCACTTGAAAACACAAACTGTGCTATCTGCGGTAACTTTTGCTCTTCTCAAAACTAGATCATTATTGTATGCTAGGATGTCACAGTACGATGCAACGTTTGGTATAGCAATTGCACTTAAATGAATGGTACATTAAACGTTCTTACGTACCTGTAGTTAACAGGGCCTCTCATGCAAAAGTGGTTTCAAATTTAATGGGACTGTCAACTACTTAACGGGCACTGATTTGACTTCACACTGTGAGCATTTGAATTTAGCCCAATGCGATGTATGTGATCATAGGCCTGTGCCCACTTGTTTTTTTCACACCTCCGTACGCCAGCTATTATTGTACGTGCTTGTCCATGCATATGTGTGGCGCGCTCATGCACACATACTGCCTCTGTGCTTTTGTGAGTTGATGCATTCGTAAATTATTGCACATGTTTACTTCTGCGCGTGTTTGTTCGATGTGCTGCATCTTCACATTTGCTCGTGTGCATACACTTGTGTGTGTGTGCGCGTGCTTGGTTGTGTGTGCGCGTATAAGTGTGGATGCATGTTTGGATGCACGTGTGCCCTTGTATGTGTATGTGTGTGCACGCTCATGTGGAAGCGCATGCTTCTTCACAGTTTGCATTATGCTCATGTGTTTCTGTGCTCGTGTATGTGCACTTGATTGTTTATACGCTTGTTTTTAGGCGCGTACTGTTGCTTACGTTAATGTGTGTGTGTGTGTGTACCTGCTCGCCCACCCACCCCACCCGGTAGAGGAACCTGAGACACGGGACGCCTGGTGGGCCGAGATCCGGCAAGAGATTAAGTCTCACGCCAAGGCCCTAGGCTGTCACGCTGTAGTGGGGTACAGCGAATGTACCAGCATATGGTGAGTGTTTATGAGCTGATTGTTGTCAACCATGACAGACAAACCTGAGCCCAAATATGCTGTGTGTGCTTCTGTGTTCGTGTCTCTTCGATGGTGGATTAGAACCAGCAACAATTGGAAAATATAGGTTTCAAACAGTTGAGCTTTGTATTGTAGAAAATGTGAAACCAGGTTCTGGCAAGACGTGGAGTTGATGGTTTAAGAAAGGTCACCAGTTTGTCATATGCATTTGGTTTTTGAAAGGTCATCAGAGCCAATAAATATTGTTTATGCCACCAAATGGCAATATTGTTGTATTCATTATGGTGGATCTTGCAACTATTACATGGACAACACCCTAACTTCAGGGTCTGCTAGGCCTTACTGAGCAATGGACATAATGAATGAATTCATTAATTACTTTTCGCAGAAACTTTGTCAATCCGCTACAGTGTCGGTCGTTGGGATTTGCTGATAATACTTTACCATTGTTAGTTGCTGAAAGCGTGGGCAACTGAGACCGCTTTCGATATCACTCGCCACTCGTGTGATATCGAAAGCGGTCTCAGGTCGATGGGTTCATAGCGCAGTGGTTCCCGCAGCGCACGAACCACTGGGCCACCGCTCCGCTCCCAGCGGAATCCCAGTGCCGTTATAATACAGTATTGAGAGGAAACTCACTTAACGGATTTACTAACCCAACGAAATACCTGCGTAACCATGGTCTGTTGTAAAGAAGGCAATGCGTCACAGCAGCAGTCTTCCACGTAACACTGCGTGTGTGTGCATTCCCGTGCAGCGAGGAGGTGTGCATCCTGTCAGCGTGCGGCACTGCAGCCGTACTCAGCCCCCGGCTGGTACAGGACAACGGGGGCCGCGCGCCGCCGGCACTGGGGGCCGCCACCGCCGTGCCCCCCGCAGAGGCGGCGCGCCTCTCGTGGCAGGCTGGCATGGGCGCCAACGACGGGCGGAGGGACGTGGAGCACCACTCTCGGCAAACTAGCCGCGATGGCGCCGCCACCCTGCATGGGTAATGGAGAATCTTAGCTGCTACACGGGTAGTGGACGGGTTCGGCAGAGGAGTAGATCGGGCCAAAGTGAAATACCCAACTGGTTGGTGCAGTGGTTGGAGTGAATGACTTGTATTCAGTATTGTTGCGTTTTGGGGCGACTCAACCCTCCGTTAGTAAATTGAGTAGCACTTAATCGGATGTCAGCAGTGGTCGACATCAGCATTCAAGCGCCAGTGCCTATTTTGCTTATGCACGTACATGCGTGCACGTTTACTTGTCCGAGCCGCGCCATTGTACGGATGGTTTTACATTGGCAATTGCCGAGCCAAGTCAAAAGTATACAATTAAACTCTGGCCCTCATGAGACATGAAGGCAGGACCAGGAACGAGTTTAAGCGACTCATTCAGTGCGGCACGGGGTCTGCTTCTGCAGTGGAAAAACAACCTTCGTTTGAGCATTTTTGTGATTTCATGTCTGCACGTGCGACCGTGTGTGTATGCCGTGGGGAGCGGTAGTGTAGCTTTTAGCGCGCTGCGCTACGAACCTGGCGACCCAGGTGTGATTTCTGCTCACGGCCAACACCGGTGACGATTATCTGAACCGGTCTTGGGCCTCCCCTAGGTCGACACCCCCTCAAATGAGTACCTGGTGTGATGTGTGAGCATCGCCACTCGGGAGACAATGGCGGCCCGGATTGGTGTCGGCCGCCCACCCCCTGGTGTGTTGGGCCGTCCTTTATAGGTGCTCGCTAACAGCACTTGCCCCAACAGTTTGTTAAGGCTACACGGGGGATCTTCTTTGTATGCCGTGTCCTTTCGCAGCCCGGACGAGTCGAACTGCAGCTTCTGCCACGTGCCGTACGACGAGCTGAACCTGCCGTTCCCAACGCAGCTGGGGCCGTGTGGCTGCTGCAAGCGCCACAAAGTGCCCGACTTCCTCTTCACCACTGTGGACCCCCCCTCTGAGCTGCCCATAATTGGCAAGGGCTGTCTTGTGCAGGCCAGGTGAGCACTGACCGTGACTGCCGGTATTGGAGGTGTAAAGGTGGAGTCCTGAAATTACTTGCTGCACTGCTGGTGGAAGGGCCTCCACTAAAGGGAACTCTAGAGAGGCCCCCCGACAGGGTTTTTGGACAACTTTTCCACACCGGCCTACCCATCGACTCGCTATGGTGTGCCTATTTTTACTACCAGATGGACAGAGCCTGGGGGAATTTATAAATGTTGTTCCATTGCTTCCACTGCGGCTTCAAACAGGACCATTGGTCAGGGCTTGTATTGTTATTGATGGTTATTTTATATCTTGACTAGCTCTACTACCCGGCTTCGCCCGAGACTTGGATTCTTGTCTTGGATTAATACACGGCCTACGCGGAGGGTGGGTGGTGGGGGGATGCGTGACGTCAGCAGGCACACTGCGTGACGCTGCCGCATGCGGGTGACATCACAGATGTGACGTCACCGCTCACTTGCCGTGCAATATATTATATCCATTATTGCGCCCCCCCCCCTCAAAATACAAGCGTCTATTTTTATACTTTTTGCATTGTGTACAGTCTGGAAGCTACCCATATGCCAAATATCAAGTTTGTTGCATGTTGGGAAGTATGCTAAACATTTCGAACAGGCACACATATTCACAAATTTCCTTTTTATATATCTTGATGATAATGATTAGATTAATTTACTGTTGCTAGAAGTAATAATGAGTTTGATATTGATAATGGTTACGATGGTCATGATTCTTTTGATGATCAACACAAATGACGATTCTCAGAGCAATTTGACCCGCTCTCTTTATTTATTTATTTCATTATTTCATTCATATTCTGCAACATGGATAGAAAACAATGATCAGTTGTAGGCATTTTTACTGTTCAGAGAAAGTAAGTGCGCTTGGGCAGGACACATCGCTAAGAAGGTATGATGGTCGAATATCAAGAATAACGGAAAAACACACAACCGAGAGTATATTCACCTTGGAGATGGAGCGATGAATTCATCTTGTCTGCAGGTGCTGGATAGATTGCGACATCGCAAGACTGTGAAAGTTTGCGGCAACTCGGGGAGACCTGCATACAGCTGTTATTTGATCGCGACTGCTCGTGGTGATGATGATGATGATGGAAATTTTGGTAAAGCTACCGATGATGACAGTGATGTTGATGGTGTTACCCGGCCAGGCTGTGCCGTCAGAAAAAGAAGGCGCAAGGCGAGGTGAATGCAACGAGCATCAGCAACCTGCTGCCCTTCATGGAGTACGAGCTGCACACGCAGCTCATGAACAAGCTGAAGCTGCGCGGCATGAACGCTCTGTTCGGCCTGTGTGTGAGCGTCTCCATCGGGGAGACCATGCTGGTCGGCATTGCCGTAAGTCGATTACCCCTCCATCCTCTTGAATGAACAGTTGTCGTTTTAAATGGGTATTTTACCTTCACCAAATTGATTGGCGGTGGAGCAGGTTCTCAGTGGCTAGCACGCTGCTTTATGAACCCGACGATCCGAGTTCCATTCCCAGTCCCGGCTAACATCAGCGGTGAGCTATATCTGAACCTGTCCCGCCTTCTCTCTGACCGAGGTGGTGAATTTTTATTTTAAAAAAACATCATGACGGATGCCATGGGAGGCCTTCATCCAGCATTTGATTGACAAAGGGCTGTACATTATATATTTTTTCGGTAGCTTGTTAAAGCACTTCAGCATATATATGGTGTTTACAAAAGCCACGATAAGTTATTATGTGAAAGCTCTAGTGTATGGTTGTCGAGTTTTCGCCATGTGCCCATCGCACTCGCTGTGTGTGTGCGCGTGCAGTCGGCCACGGCTGTGTTTGTGGCAGCGCTGCCGCCCCCTGGTGGCCTCCATGTGGCAGGGAAGAGCCCAGAGCCCGGGCTCGACGGCTACGTGAGTGGCGTGCAGAAGAGGATCAACGAGGTCATCGCCCGAAACAAGGAGCTCTACGAGATTAAAACACCTGTGAGTGACTCCCCGTGCATGTCCCCTCCCACCCGCCGCGCCTGTATGAGAAGTGACGATTGCGTCTATGCATCAGCCTCGTGATTGTCATTTAGCTATTTGTTGTGTCTTATTCCCAAACTTACATAATGATTGTGCTATCGGTGAAGCATCGTCATCGTCTGGCTCTCTCTGGTCATAGGTGGAGATGGAGGATCCCCCTGACTGGCCGATGCTGGAGGTTCGAAGGTATCGCGTCTTTCGCTCGCAGTCGGAGAGCTCGGATGAAACGTTGGACCTCGACCTGTCCCATGGCAAGAAGGATGCCTTTGTGCTCGAGGTGTGATAGCGCCATCCTCACGGCAAACGCCACCAACGCGGTGTTGGCGGACATCCTCTCTGGCTTGCTCACTCCATTTGCTGCTAGCACTAACACTCGTATCATCCGTCGGAACTCATCTCTGCAAGTGACGTGTTCTGTCTACTTATCTTGAGTCAAAATGATGTCTTTAACCTGCGTATATGCCATGTATTCAATATGTTTCTCTTTTCGTTTCTCAATGTAATTCCAAGCATACATCACTCCATGCTTCTTTGCGCACCGATCGTTTTTTGTTCCATTTTTCAATGCCCATGTTTTTGTTCCATGCATCATAGCAGGCAATATGCAGAGTAACCCTGATATCAAAAACCAAGACTCCCCGTGTCATTCATTTCAGTAGCACAGTATTCCCTGGCGTGCCAAATAACTTGCAATTAGCTTTGTCTCATGCCAGCAGGTTTATCTCACGAGCCTCACATTCTTGTGTCCCCACGTCCATGTGCCGCAGATCGACGACGCAGATGCGGAAGAGGACATACAGGCGCTGCTCACCGACACCCCCACTCCGTCTGGTACGGCTTGCTGGGCGGTGGGAGCATGGCATCTTTAATTGGCAGGGGTGACAATAACATTGCGATTTTGGGATACGTGTGCATGTTTGAGTGGAAGAGGTCACCAAGACGGGCTTTTGAGTGACACCAGGAGGTCTGTGACCAAGGAAAAGGCCTAAAGTCAGATCATAGGAACACCAAAAGGGCAGACCATCGATATCGGATATCCACTCTGAAATTATTATGGAATCTGGTTGCATCAATTAAATTTACCTTCATGGCTTGTCAGCCTTTAATCCTGAAATAATCCTGAAAATTGTATGGCTATTTTCATGGCTCATTGTTATGTATAATATCAAAATGTTTTCAGTGTTCTATATGATGAATATTTTATCAACTGCCTGTGCTTCAGGTTTTTACATCTGTAATACGGAGACCGTTCCAGGTGTCATTTCTCTCACATCTGACCTGCAGGTGAGTGGTACAGGGATGACATTGTTGCAAATTATTTCCCATTCATATGTGTGTGCGTTCCTGCATGTGTGTAATTTTGCATGCACGTGTGACGTGCAAATGCGTGCTCTCGTTTGCTCACATTCCTTTTTATAACAATAAATAATCATTCATATTTGTTTGTCAGCGCCATCGTCCAGAGGGACGTAAACCGGAACAGACATCGCCCGAGTGTAGAGGCTCTGCTACCAAGTTAGGCAACAAAAACGGCCTTTTAACAGTTGGATCGATACTTGCCTGCGTGCTTGTTTGCATACCTCTTCATGTGAGCATGAAAATTCATGATAATTCACAGCTCTTTGTCAGTCCAATGCTGCTTGATGAAGGCCTCCCCCACTCCGTGTCAGTCATGGGAGTTGTTTGACTATACTTCACCATGCAGGCCCATGCTTGTTGGGGTGCTCAGGATCGGTACAGATATCCCTTGCCACTGATGGTAGCCGTGGCCAGGAATTTAACTCGGTTCGCTGGGTTCATAGCACACCACTGCGCTACCCCCAATGCACCACGACTCCACCTCTTTGTGGGAATGTGGCTGTAGGTAACTATGCATACCTGGATTAGTGCCGGCGTATATGCATGCGGTGTGTCTACCGGTACTTGCGTACGTGTGTGCCTGCACACATGAATAATTCTTCTCTTGTGCGCAGATGTTTTCGGCGGTGCGAGTCTACCGCATGCAGGAGGGTGCCATGACCTCTCAGCACCGCAACAAAGCCTTCAACGACATGTGTGAGAGCATGCTCAAGGTGCGCTTGCCACAATTGTCAAATCTTAGTCGCGGGTCAACTTAGGCTTGGATCCAACACGGCTCGGTTAAGGTTTGAGCCACTCAAAGTTGCATGAGTGGCTCAGCCAAGGCTTGGCTCAGGCTCAGCTCAAGGCTGAGACCCTGGTCACAGCCGGCTCTAGTTAGTCACGGTGTTGATCGAGCTCAATTGAGCCAGAGTCTGGCCTTAGCCAAACCCAGGATACAGTGGGCTTCAGTGCTCTTAGTTCTTAGTGAGCACACCATCCACTTGTGCTTGTAATATGACTTGTCAGTGTAATTGGAAGTGCTTTATGTGAATTATGGCATTGCAGGGTCATTGATGTACACTATTACAGCAAATTGTGCACTTTATTAGTAATAATAATGACCCACAGAAATATGTTTTGCTATAATAATACGAATAATAATAATTAACATTTGTAAGGTGCATATCATCTGCAGATCCCAATGCACCCAATCAACCACAAAAAGTAAATTTTTACTGTTTAAATAAAAGGATTCAGTGATTTTGGATAAGTCGTCCTTTTCTCACGTTGTGGCCCCCCACAGAGCCTTTACTTCAAGCTCAGATCCATGATGCCATGCTGCCTATGCCACGTCAACTTCTCCGTGTCTCTGCCTGAGGACGAGCTCATACAGGTGGGTGACTTGTGCAGGTGGAAAGCTCACTTGGGTGTCTTCGTACAGATGTGAATACGTTTTGTAAGGGCAGCCGGTTACCGTGCGTTTTGACATCTTGCGGGCGCTTTTTTTTCTACGCGCCCTTCAGGTTACGGTGACGGCACTTGCGGTCTCCTTCCTGCCCGACACACCCAGGCCACTGGAGAGGATGCTTCAGAGAGGTCGGTGCATTCGAGGGTTGGTGGCGCGAGAAGGCCAGAGTGAAGCTTGCGGCGTATATATGAAACTGTTAGCAACTGCGCAGCGAGCATGGAATAGTTACGAACTGCGTGGTGTGATTTTCATCCAAAAAACCAAGACACGTTCAGCCAACCGGTTACGTTTTAAAGGAAAATGTCACGATATTGAGATACATTTTTGTTTAAAACAACATAACATAAATGCCCATTCCAAATGATGACATTGTAAAACCCCCTTCATTTCAACCGCCACCGCTGTTTCAACACAGCAGCGTGTGCCGGAGTGGCGTCCAGCGTGCGTCATTACGCCAGCGCGCGACACAGGCTGCCTGTGTCGTGCTAGCCACACAATGGGCTCGTCTATTTTAACCACGTGACCTCGCTACCTTGCTTACTCTCCTGCACTCCCGGTCCTCTCGGCTCCGTTGCCCCCCCTTGCAGGTGCAGGTTTACTCGGGGTGCTCCCGGTACCTCCCACAGGGATAAAATCTCATTCATTTGTTGGCTGAAAACGTCTTGATACAAATGCATCTCTCGTGTTTTGCGGATTGAGGCAGCGTTGTGAGGTGCAGTTTGCATGAATGACGCTATATCACGATGCTCGTTATGTAGGACTTGGTGATCGTTGTTGTGCTGTTTTAACAATGGAGGAATGCGATCCGCAGGCTCTTTGGATGCGGACGAACAGCTGCAGTTCTCTATGGATCTCAGCTCGGACGTGCAGCGCCTCGTCACCCCATCCAACCCCACAGGTACAACAAACAATACACTACGCTAACAATCGTTGAGGATTTGTAAAGCTTTCGTTCACTCGGAGAGACTTTTGAGTCAGAGATGCGGGAAACCACAGACAAGACGGGAATGTGGCCTAAACCAGCGCCAGCTATTGGCCAAGCTCTGTGGTTCTATATTGGGGTGTTTGGTCACCATCAATTCGTGTTTATATCTACGTGGGAGAAAACCTGAGGACCCGGATAAAACGCACGCATGCGGGGATGTAACACTCAATCCCCGCACACATGGAAATTAATCAACTTGCTTTGCTGCTATACCCCGGCAAACCAGGAGATGGCGGCCTTGACACCCACGGACAGCGAGTTTCATGACTTTGAGCCACCAACCCTTGCCTCCAAAGTGCTGCTTTACAGTTGTGCATATTCACCAGCTTCCAGTGATGGATTTTGATCTATCTATGGATTTATCTTTCTTTCTTTCTCCCATCTTGCCCCGCTGGTTTCATGAACTTCCAGCAGCAGTCCTCCATCTTTGGCGAGAATTCATCTTCCATCTGTTGCCGATGTTTCCATGTGTTTCCTCTCCATTCTCGTGCCTCCTCCTCTACACTATCGGTCCATCGTTTTTTTTTTTGCATCATCCTCACCCTCTTGCCTTCTACTGGTGTCCCTCTTGCTTTTTCTGGATTCCTGTTTGGTTGCATTCTTCTGGCATTGCGATACCATAGCAGTCTGTTTCACATTTTAAATATGAAGGATACCTATTTTATTTCACGGATTTACAGAGAAAGCGAGTGGGTATCGTTCGTTCGTAACCGGTGGCAGTCCTGATCCATTGGTGACATTGGTGAAAATTGCACGTTCTGGCAGGTGCACGGATCTCTATAAGGGTAACCTTTGTTTGATTCTCTTGAACTGACTGCAAGTTTTTGGATTGTTAGCAACCTTGTTCTGAGCTCTCTTGGCTTTTATTTATTTGTTGTAACTAACAGGCAATGGAGAGGAGCGCTGCAATCATCCCACATCTCCCGACAGAGGTGAGGGCAACCTCCCTCCTGTTTCATGCATCACTCTGGCTCCTCACCTCCTAATCTTACGACCTTAACCTTCGCTGCTACCCCCTTGCAACACCACTCGTACCACCACCACCACCTTTCCTTTCCCTCCTCTCTCTCCTCTCCTAACCATCCAGACTCGAACCTGACCCTGACCAGTGTCCCCAAATGATAGAGGTCAGCATGATTCTGTCCTTTGTACTCTACTACAAGACCCGTATGAGTTGAGTAATGCCGTATGACGCATCTTCCATCCCATACCGTGCTTACAGGGCCGTCGCAGTGTGTGATGGCACCAGCAAAAGCTATGTTACAGTAATCATTGCAATGCAATATATGAAGTGAACTGCTGTGGTGGACTGGTGAGCGATGTGCTGGATTGAGTGAAGAGGCTGCAGGGAAGTGGCAGGGGTATGGTTGTTCACGAGATGGTGAGTTTACCGTTGAACCTATAGTTAGATTCACATCAATAAATGAAGTCAATTGTCAGTTCGATTGAGTTTATACTTTTCAATACTATTATATAGTAAAACCTCTCGCAATCAGAGTTGAGCAAGCCGAGCTTTTCCATACGAACGGTTAACCAGTCCACGTGATGAGACGCGTGTGCGTCTGCTCGTGTGGTTTCACGGATGTGTACAATGAAGATGTGGGGAGGGGAACTGGTTTCCCCCACGTTTCCCCTTCTCGTTATATCCTGGTCGAACGCGACCACGGTTCTGTGTATGGAGAGGAGGTGGTTGGTGGGGATCGAATCGCACTCCCAAGGAAATTGCGCTTTAATCTTCAGTTGCTATTTTTGATCTAAATGACAAAAAAACGAGGATTTTTTTTCTTTCTGTTTTGAGAAAAAGAAAATCCGTTATTATGTTTATTTATTTTTCTTTCTGGTAATTTGTTTTACCATTCATATTTAAGTTTCACGAGTGAATGGATTTGCAGTACTTTCTCGTTAACAGCAAGACGCATCTCACTGTCAAGTTTAATGGGAACAAATCTGCCCACAAACCATTTCAAAATAACAGATGTTCACGTCTCACTTTCACACGGATTAAACCGTTTTCATTCCCGCATTTTTCACAAGTCATTTTGAAGAGCTAACAGATTTCGATAATTGTTTTTTTACCCTTTTATCTGGCAACAAAACTGACACCTTTTTTACAAGGAGTCATGTTTGCATTGACCACAATACCTGCGGTCGAAATGCAAACAAATAACACAACTCTGATAATGTATGCACTGTCCTTCAAATTAATTGGTCCACACCCGAGACAGCTTTTCTTAGAGCCTAGTCTCACATGGTGTTGGACCAGATGACACCAAAAGGCGCACAAAAAAAGGTGTCAGTTTTGTTGCCAGATAAAAGGGTAAAAAAGCAATTATCATATTTTGCAACTGGCAAAGGAGGTTCCAATGGTCTGACCGATTTTGTTTTAGCGCCTGGCTAATACTGCTGGCAATGCTCTTACACCTATTGGCATTTGAATAATTGGTTAGGTTACTGCCATCATTAGTATCACTCATTTTTTCTGCTTTATTTTCCTTTCCCCCCCCCCATCTCTCTGTCTCTTGTCTCCATCCCAGTGGCCTCGCTCGATTACAGTTCCTTTGCAGACCGCTGCAGCAGCTGGATTGAGCTCCTGAAGAGCAAGGCTCAGACTGCTCGCCGTGGATCCATGAGGACAAGTATGCACCGCTTTGCGTGTTGGCGTCCGTGTCTCCCCCTGGGCGGGGCAGTGGATGTTGCTGCCAAGCCTAGCTCTCGATAACCCCTTGCCTCTGAAACTCACCGTCTTTGGTGAATGTTGCATCCCCTGCTCAGTTCCTGGTGATGGAGAGCCACCTGCGCACGTCCACCGTCTTTACCCTCCCACTTATTGGTTCTCCTTGGGTTTTTTTCCTTTCCGCTTGTTCGACTTTGTTTTTATTGCATACGGTTGACTTATGATATATATATAAACAATCTTCACTTCGTAAGATACATGTCCCCTCCCCAAATGTCGCGTGAACAAATAGCTTCAGAAAATGTCTTCTGGGGTCACTTCCAACATTTCTTCACCTTTAGACAACTGTCAACCCTCAACATTTTGGCGGACCAGCATACAATCGGGCAGTCGTAGCTACAACATTTATGCGGAACGCCCTTCACGGCCTTGTGGAATACCAATGGTCCGCACGCCCCAGGTTGGGAACCACTGCTCTGGAGAGACATTGCTCCTTCATGGTCTGCAAATAGTATACATGTCAGTCAAATGATATAGTGGATTATTGATCATATTTAGGCCGAATTAAGTGGAGGGTGGGTATAATTATTTATTTTCTCTGCAGTAGTTTATATCACTTCGGCATGAAGTGTACTCTGTTTATCTCATGTGCATGTCGACCTGAGATATGAGGTGACATGTCTCCACGGTGATTCACCCTTAGTCGCTTAGATTCTGTTTTGGAATTGCAGGAATCGTTTTACCAACAATGCTTCCATTGAATGAAAATTTACATTTGCATGTAAAAATATCGGTGTTTAGTTTTTAGCCATTTTTCTCATAATAAAAGAAAAAAATATTAATAAGTTCATGCCGGGCGTGGTGGCACGTTACTTTAATCCAGCGCGTTTGGAGGCAAGGCTTGGTGGATTATCCAGATTTGTGAAACTTCTAAACCCCCCCCACCCAGGCTTTGAGATGATATGAAGGTGGCAGTAACAGGGAATGAGTGTAAAATAATCTCTGTGAACTTGTTGATATTTATCCATTCTATACATACCCTCATACATGTTCGTTTTCTCCAGGTACTCTGGTTTGCACAATCCAGGACCATTTCGAAATAGAACTGTTTAGAGAAACATCCCTGAACAAACAATTGACATAAATACGACTTGATCATTACCCTGCAGTACCAATTTGAACAGTCTGACTGTCTTGATGAACACGTGGTTTAACAGCTAAACACCTTTGTGGTAAAACACCCGTGGTAAGCTGCCATGATTTTCAAGTGAGGCTTGGAACCTTCACACTATTTTGTGTGCCTGAAAGCATCCCCTACTCATCCCTCCTCCCGCTCAGACAGAAACCTTCCATCTCGCTGCCCAACAGTATATCACCAAACAATCTCATCCTTCGTCCTGGCATCTCCCTCTGCGTTTTACTCCTCTCCCTGCATACAAAATCTCAAACGTGTGGTGTTAATTCTACTTTATATACAGTGCACGTACGCAATGCTCTTTTCTCCAACCCAGCCTTAATTCTCGGGGAGCAGTCGCCTTCAAAAGCCCAAATATTGTTTTTTTGTTTTCTTTATTTTTTTTCTCTCCCACAGGGCTCGGTGCACACACTGTGGAGTCTGCATGTGCGTGCTTTTGGCATCTTCACACTTACATGTGTGCGTGCGTTTGCGAGCGTGTATTTTTGTTATGTATCTATGTGTACATATGAAAATGTGCCTGCATATGTGAGCATTTGCACGCGTGTTTGTAAATGTTCTAGTTATTTTTTTTTATTTAATCACGTGAGAACTCTATATCAAGACAATCTCATTTGCAACAGTTGCCAGGGCCACGAATCTGCAAACAGATGGCAGTAATTTCTATTTGTGATTAATTTTTAAATTTTGCAAATGTGGACCCATCCGCCAAAAACACATAATGTCCTACTCTTGGAACTAACATCAGATAATCTTTAACGTCCCCGTGTGGGTGCATGAATGTATGCGCGAGTTTGTGTGCGTTGTCTGTTAAAGAGTGGTTGCAAGTGTGTTTCTGTGCACACGTGTTTGAATATATGGGCAGGATGCGGTTGCACGCATGCATCTTTTTCCCCCCCTTCTCTCGGTCGTCCTTGCCCTAGCTGCCACCCTGTCCTGTGCACGTGTGCTCTCTTTAAGGTTGACCTCTACAGCTGTCAACTCCAACACTCGTTCACTCACCTTTTTCTACACTCACCAAGCAGGGTGGCCATGTGTTCCATTACCATTCCACCACCGTAGGCTGGGGCATTACCCATGCTCTGTTGGGTTTTTTCTCTCCATGTTGCTTTTATATACGCTTATATTTTGTTTCATTGTTTCATTATTTGAGTAAGAGAGGCTGCACTTAATTGGGGGCAAGCATTTTGGGGTTTCTTTGCGAGCGGTTGTCTGCACGGTAGGGTGAGCGTTTGTGCTGTTGAACATTTCAGGAGAGCAGTGAACACACCTTTAGACACCAATGGTGGTAGGGTAGTTCTATGTTGGCCCTTTAAACTAGCAGCTGTGAGTGAAGTGTGTGAGGATCGTCGCCGAGTGTGTGTTAATTCACAGCTCTGGAGCTGTTTTAACCTTACAAGTGGCTACTCGTTACCCCCATCGGCTGCAATTGATCTTCACTTTAGAGATTGATATGTTGTGGTTTCGACAGAAAAGTGAGTTGTCATCTTCATCATCTTGCCGCCTGTGAGGTCGCGAGCTCCTTTCTACCCAGCCATCCCATGCTGTCGACTCCCCTGCTCCTCTCCTCTGTTTACTACTGACTCCCTCTCTACAACAAATAGATACGCCCACTATTTCTATGCAGCGCCTTCAAATGCGGCCACATTGTATTGTGTTAAGCAGGTGAGAGCCCATTATGGTTCACTGTTTTAGGAACAAAATGTTTGCTCACAATTTAGTTACTGGTCATTGATAACATTGGAGATTTGGCCTATCAATCTGGCATATGGTAGCGCTCGTCTTTTTGTAAATAATGTCTCAAGATCGTAACTATACACTTTAGAGTAGACCGCACACTTTCACAATATTAATGCCTCAAAAAATAAATTCTGGGTTGACTTGATCGGGATTATCTCACCGAGCATATTGAAACTTCGTCAGCAGCAAGTGTGCCGAGTGCTCGTCTCTACGGAGCCACCTAATTGAATGCACATTGATGCGTAGTCCATGTGCTCACCGAGATCTATTTAGTGAGAATGTTCTTCAATACACCAATGCGAATGAGAAATCCTTAACCCAAGGCAAAAGCCCACGAACTGATGTCGTTAATTGTTAATGGACACAGGAAAAGCGTGCACCACACAGTGCTGATTATCCTAAGTGAGGATGAAACTGGTACAACAAAACAACCGGGGGAAAGATCAAGCTCTGTGTGGACACGTGTATCAGTATATTTCAGACGGGAACAGAATGCTAATAATTCCACATTTGAGTGTTGCATTCAATTTGAATGCCACTACTCCTCCCATATCCACCAACCAAACCCCCTCAACGATCCAGTTCTTTTGTAAGCCTGCTCCCCTGCACTGTGCCACACCACCTTTGGCCTTGTATTTCCCTTTCATTCCATTCCCAGTCTTTTCATTTCTCAATTCACGCAACTATATTGCCGACATGCACTCTTCTCCGCAACTGCTATCTCCCCCCCCCCCGACACACCAAATCCTGAATTTGACCCCCCTCCCCCCCACTGCTTCCACTTCTTTCTGATTAACCCTACAATCCTTTCACTCACTCTGTATCCTCCTCGACACCTGCGCTGCCCACTGCCCCCCCCCAACTTCTCGGTGCTCGTTGTCCAACAGCGGCAGGTGGCGACAGGGTGAGCCCGTACGGCGAGGGGCCGTCGCGTCATCGCACGGGGTCGCGTGCCCTGGCCCACCCGCTGGTGGAGATGACGCCGCTCTCCTTCCTGCCCGGCTGCCGCATCACCAAGTACCTGGGCATCATCAACGTGTTCTTCATCCGCGAGACAACATCGCTTCGCGAGGTTGGCAGGGGATTTCTAAGCCCTGACCCTTTGACTCCTGCTGTTTCCCTCACTCGCTGTAGGCCCTTGCTCGAGATTTGAAACTCGATAAAAAATTTTTTTATCTTCTTTAGTTATCTGCTAAATGGCATGTCTTTGGCTCAAACTTCCACCGTTATATCCGATGTTAAGCCTTCTTCTTAATTTTACTTTATGGCCCCCTTCCTACAAATTGGTAAGCAGCATTTTTCCTTTTTCTGCCTCTGAAGGCCTCTTTTCCAACAACTATCCTTCCAAAACATCCTTTATAAATCCCTCACCTCCAAAAATGTGCCAATCTACATCTTTTGCCTTTTCCATGATTGGTTCTACTTAGACTTTTTTATTTCTATTCATAAAAAAGCGCAAAAATTACTAATTATAATTCAAGTTGCATTTAAGTATGAAATCAAGTTTATAATGAGTTGGTCAAGTCATAAGGTTAGGCTTACAGGTTTAAGGAATACCACATCTCATGGAATTACGTATTTTGACATTTTTGACAGAGGTCTAAATGTCCCATTTGGTGCTGCGTTCAGTAAGGACACGCCGCCCCAGGTGTTCCTGAGATGGAAAGCTGGGGCGGCATGGAATTTGAACCCTGCTATGTCAGGCTACACAATGGCTGTTTAAGTAGCCTCTATGCCTTGAGCATCCAGTGTCGTGTATACACATGTGACTGTCTTATCAATAATTAAAAAATAATAATAAGTTTTGCAGCCTTTTGTCAATCTGCTGCTGGATTACGACCTCCCCTTCGTCTTTTTGGTCAGGGGGGTTTTTGACCGTGGTGAAGGGAGTGGGAGGGGTCAAGGACTGGGTCAGATATCGCGCTCGGATGTCACTTTCGCCATTGACGTGAGCCACGGCTGGGCATCGAAATCGGTTCGCTGGGGTTCATAGCACAGTGCGCTAACCACTCAGCCACCGCTCCTGTCGAGATTTACTTGCTCACTTGGGACACGTCCCCTGTCACTCTCCGGTGTGTACCTGTCACGATTACGCAAACGTCTGTCACTGTGTCTGATGATAACCACCGGTCAGCACTTGCGTCGGTCTCCTTTGTCTATCTCTCTTGGACACGCCGGATAACCCCGGACGGTCCCGACGCAGGAGGGAGGGGCGAGCGGCTTCCTGCACACGTTCATCGCCGAGGTGTTCGCCATGGTGCGCGCGCACGTGGCCTCGCTGGGCGGCAACGCCGTGGTCTCGTACCGCATGCGCGAGTGCGTCTTCTCGGAGAACCCCAACAAGAACCAGGTGCGTGCAGGCGGGGCGACCCCCTCCACCTGCCCACTGTTTGTTCCACCTGGCAGGCTCGTAGAATGGAGTGCACCTATACGAGAGGACAATTCTTGCGGAATGGTGGGCAGGTGGTAGGGGGCGGTGGGTTGGTTGGTTGTTAATAAAATAGAGATAAACCTCTACTTATACACACACCAGCCAGTTGTTAGTCTGAGTCAAGGCTACTATGGAGGATTTTCACAGTCGTGCTGGATGTATGCATGTGTAGAACTTCTTTTGCACCGTACGTAGCTAACCGTGCTAATTGGAGGTGTGGGGGAAGGACAACAAACTAAACGCAAAAAGCAGCTCTAAAGAAATTATTTTTTTAAAGTGCATAGCTCCAGTGGCTTCCTAATATTGGAAGGAAGAGCGTTCCAGACGGCCGCAGAAGCCTATCTGAAAGCACACTATACTCTATAGCTGTCTTACGGACGGATTATATTGTGGTACACCCTGAAAAGCAATCGATAAATATTTATTTGTTACACAGAATGTCCTGTTTAGACATTTACCCAGATAGCTTCCAAGGGAGATGCGGGTGGCGCATCGGCACAGAACAAGAACAACTCCATCAGAGTGATTAGTACGGAGGAACAGGCAGCAATGTAACAACGTGTCAGAGGTGCAGGGCAAAATAAGTGCTTAAAGAACAAACATCAACATTTTGTTAACAAAAGAGCACGAATGAGGTAATTTTAGGAGAGATGCGGTCCAGACAAAGCAAACACGATCGAGCAAATAAAACAAAACAACAATATACAGCAGAGAGCGGTCGTGTGGCTTCATGTTTTGTTTCAGCGTACAAAAAGTTTTTTGTTGTCATCCTCAACAATTGCTCCGAGAAATACCTTTTACATAAAGTGCGCGCGAGTGTCATGTGTCTCCGTGCCACCTGCCTCGTGAGCGGAACGTGCCTGAGTGGCGTGAGGCTGTTTGTCAGCTTGCCGCCCGTCTCCTCCTCATCATCCTCCTCATCCTCCTCCTCGCAGGCCCAGTGTCTGATTAACGTGAGCGGCGACGCCGTGCACGTGATTCGGGATACGGAAGCGGTGCCCGAGCCCGTGACGCCGTGGCTGTTCAGCCAGTCAGAGGCCTCCCAACAGCAGCAGCAGCAACAAGCTGGTGACACGGAGACCTAACACGGACGAGCACACCCCCACACATTTTGTCTAAGGTGCCCTGTTGAGCCCAATCGACTGGTTGGGACAAGTGATATCAGCAAGCACCTATGTAATCCAGATTAGCACATGTTTGTGGTGGGATGGTGTGACCAAAACCATGATCGTGTGGCTATTTGCGACATACACGGATGTCGGTCATGAATGCACATGCAATCGGATGTACGTACGTGTACGTCGGGACGAAGGCTTTTAAATTAGAACGTTGAGGACTGTACGGCACATGAGAGATGGTGGGGTAAATCCCATTCACACCTGGGGATTTGTCTCAACCACAGTACTTAATGTTCATGGTAGTAATTTCTTTCAATCTGAATTGACATAGGGGAGACCCATGCATTAACAGGAATCAAGCCGGCTTTACTGGATTTGTAACGCGCAGTGCTAACCGTAACATATTCACTTACGACTAAGAGGCGATTGTTAACATTTGTGCACACGCACAAAGCATACACAGATACTAGGTGCTCAGGCATAGCCACTATTACTATACTGCAGACAAACAGCGAGATATCCGAATTAATAGATGTGCATAAAATAAATGCAACTAACAGCTAATCGAGCATTCCGCTTAAGCTCGGTTGTAGTTGTAAATAATTGATTACTGGATAATCGTGAGATATACAAGAATAAAATATTCAGTGGGTGTTATTTTTATGGTTTATAGCAATTTTTATTATTATTTGGAATCATTGTACACTCACTTTGCACGTCAAGGTGGCTTCCTCATGAGATGAATCTGTATTGGATGAGTTGGGTTTAACATTAATCCCGCGGCACGTTCTCACACACCCATTATCAATTTAAAAAATCGCGACGCAGGACAGCTTCGTTCAGTTTTAAAGTGTCCCCACTTATGTATGCCATCATCATGTGCGAATATCCCATCTTTTAACCTGGATAAATAGCTAAGGCAAGTGATGTCAGTGCGCACCAATTTGCAGTGGATGACAGCAGCCCGTGGTGGAGCCGTGCTGCCAGCTCCCTGCATGCCCAGCCTCATGCATGCCCAGCCTCCTCTTGTCTCCTCAGTGCTTGTGTTGACCCCGACGCAAGTAATCGTTATGCGTTTGGTGACTTTTCCAAGGCAGAAAAGGAAAACGGCAGAAGCATGCGTCTCTCCATTGCATCGCTCGCCACAGCCACAAAAACGGCTCCACCTTCATGTTGTTGCCGCCGAGTGTGGATTTTTCACTCGTTTGATAGTCAATATATGCAAAGTGTCTTGAAATAAATGTAACGCAAAAATTGTTTTTGTCGCTGGGACCATCAATCTTGACCGCTCACCAATGTGTTTTTTGGGGGGTATTTTCCCCGTGTGTTGTGCGGCGTGATGTCCGACGTTTTTTCTCGACATGCTGGGAGCGTCTTCAGAAACGGAAATGCAGAACTTGGCTGAACAGCACGTGGCACGGTCCGAAAACACACTGGAGAGTTCAACGGCACAGCCGTGAAAACCCACGCAGTGGAATCAGACATTTGTGTGATCCTGTTTAATGACAAGTGACAGGAGGATAGGGTGTTGAAACCATCATGTCAATGGTACTTGATTTCTTCTTTTTTTGCTCCAAGGGCATTATGAGCCCACCAAACTACTTGGATGCCTTATTTTGTCAGCTGTGTGGTGGTGATGGCGCACCAGTGTGTAATTACAGTCACTTGAATTAGGGATGGGTGGATCGTGTCCGTATGTACAGTAAAACCTTGGATTGCGAGTAACTTGGTCTGCGAGTGTTTTTCAAGACGAGCAAAAATTTTAAATAAATATGAATTTTATAAACGAGCGAGGTCTTGCAATACGAGTAGTACGCGTGTACGCTTTGTCTGCCGAGCGTCACGTGATCACAACTGATATACGAGTTCTTTGATACACGAGTGCTTTGCATTGCAAACACGTTTCCGGAACGAATTATGTTCGCAAGCCAAGGTTTTACTGTACGTTGAACTTCTTTAGCACCGTACATGGCCAACCGTGTTAATCGGAGGTGCGGATCATGCCACCCACCTGCGGGACAATGTGGTGGAGCCGGTAGAATGCCACAAAACAATTCGTTATCCTGTCTCTGCAGTAGAATTTGAGTGCGGCACTTACGTGTGGGGGTTTCCCCTGGTCACCCCAGCTTACTCCCGTCCGCCAAAAAAATACCCAAAAAGCTATTGACTTAACATTCCAGAGTTGAGTCTTCCAACAACCTCATCGGCCACGTTTCTGTCCGAGTAATAGCACATGACATTGCATCAAGGCACTTGTTGCTATCCAAAGAGTGGTGCACTGATGTTATTTGCAGTAAAATTTGATGTAAAATCGTGAGTTTTTTTTCAGTCCCCTTTTACTGAAACGTCATGAGGACTGGATTTACTCGGAAATGTTCCAAATGCAACCTCCCATTCTGCTCTGTAATTGCCAAATCAAACGGTCTTTCTACCCAAACAAGCATTGGGGTAGCACTCATCTTTCAGAATGGGTGGCCATGAGCCATTTATATAAATTCCATATTTCTGTGGCTAAATAACCTATACCTATAGGACAACCACTGTTTTCTTCTCATACAGTGGTACCTTATCAATCCTGGAGGGATATGAGTTGACCCCATGCTCCCTGGTTGGCTGATTTAATTTCACATCATTGCTTATGCCCATGTCAATAAACCACATGATGACAGATTTATAAATGTATCAAAATCAATGACATTACCCGTAGTTGATGGGCCTGCCCGAGACCACAAAGACTGCAGGGAAAATAAAATCAATCAACTTGGGCATAGGTTAGATTATAAATTAAAAAAACAGTCGGAAACGCCCCAGTGTGATATGCTCCATTTCCATCAAACCTTTCTTTGCCGGTGCACATCATTCATGAACCACCTCTTCAGAAAAAGCAGATTGAGATCCTGATTTGCATTGATTTGGAAATACTTAGAGCACAGCTGGTTTTACCTAATGTAACATGTAGGTGTAAACGGAGTTATTGAGGCTCCCAAACAAAAATAAAGACGCTATATTTCGTTTACCATATCCATGCTTTTTTAATTTAATTTATACCCATTTTTATGTTCTGTTATACTGTCATGTGTGTATTGATCAGAGATTAATTACACGCTGAATATTTTCTTAAGTCAGCGTGAGCCACGGTGACTAGTAGCAACAGCCATATTGAGAGGTATACTTGGATGTGGAGAGCCGGGTGTGGAAATATTTTCTGGGTCACAGACCTGGACAGACCCGGCTGACATTAATCCACAGTATTTATACTAATTTTCTGTCGGGTTAACGCTATATTTTTGGGTGCAAAGTCAAATTTCTCAATTCCTGATGTAAGTGGGTTTAGCTGGAATGTCTCTGCATCCCACAGAACACAGGTACTTTGTTGTAAATAGCACAAACAAATTAAAAATGCAGTTCTACGAAGCAATGCAAAAACAGACTTGAGCTGCAGACAAATGCATTTATTGTATTTTTTTTTGGCAAAGGTTTTTATGATTTAGCACTCCACGTTGCGTTTGAGTTGTGTTTCATGTCCAATATGCAATCTATGCATGTGTAGTGAAATAAATGTAACCCAAACGACTCATGTATTTTTTTCGGTATTATAGTCAATAGCTGAGACCACCATACTCGGTATGCTTTCAGGTTGTATTGTGTTTTGTTCGGCATGATATCCAATGTTTTGCTGAAGTTCATCAAGAGGCTTCCTATCACGTGGGTGAAACATCGAACCTCATGCCGAACAACACGCGATAAACCCGATACAGCACACCCTCAAAAACTTACACTGTACTGTGTATAGGGTAACTTGTTATGGGCTGAATTTTGTTTCATTATCTTGCATATGCTTCCAGTGGTGGGCGGCCTGGTGGTGAGCACACCCATCAATGTGTTGTTAGTTTTACACGTAGGCTTTCGCGACCAATATTATTCATAATCAACGTTTTTGGGTTTAGATCGCGTTATTTATAAATGTGTCGTAACCCTCCACCACCCGACACAGCCAAACAGTAAAAAGTGTCACGTTGACAGAAGACAAATAGTCCACTGCTTTAGCCCACCGGTGTGTTGAAGCGTGAAACCACAACATTTACAATTTTTAGTACGACGTTTCGCTGGTAATTGCATCCAGCATCATCGGGCAATTCGCCAGAATGACGTCACCCTGCTGCTGCTCTATATAAGAACGGGAGCCAGAGCAGAGCCTCACCATTCTGACGAATTGCCCAATGATGCTGGATGCAATTACCAGTGAAACGTCGTGCTACTCAAAAATTGTAAATGTTGTGGTTTCACGCTTCAACACACCGGTGGGCTAAAGCAGTGGACTATTTGTCTTTTGTCAACGTGACACTTTTTTGCTGATTGGCCGTGTCGGGTGGTGGAGGATTACGACACATTTATAAATAACGCGACCTAAACCCAAAACCGTTGATTATGAATGTGTTGTTAGTTTGCATACAGCAAATGTGCAGACTTCTCGTGCTATAGGGAGCTGGTGCATCAGGAATGTCCATGACGCTCTTAGCTGCGATTGGCACTGAAATTAATGGTTCTATTATGAACGAGTGATCTCGCAGTGAAGATTCCAACGATGACCCCATGTTATGCGGTAAAGACCAACACTGACACATGGAATGTTTTTAAGTTAGGCCTATCCGTCTACAGTCTGCACATTAACTCTTGACCAAACCATGATCTTGGTGTAAATCCTAATCTGTGCCACAACCTGAACTAACATTTTCCTTCATCCAAAACCATTAAATATCCCTAACCGTGAACCCAATTGCTAATAAGAGACTTAATTCTAGTTCTTGTTCGAACACTAATTCTAGACCAAACCCTGATTCTAGTACGAACCATACTTTAACTCTAGGTTCTACCCCAATCTAATTTTTGTTTTATCTCTACAAGATGATCCTTTTGCTGTGTTAACCTGATTTATTGGCAACAATCCCTCGTATGAATCCGTGCCCATGTTAAGAAGTGGACAATTGTTGAATGTTTTGTTCCTGTCACTTTTCAAACTGAATCACACCGTTGTTCACCATCGTATATTTTTGTTTCCAATCGGTACGAAACTGCACAATTGCCAACTTGCATTTTGTTAAGTAAATGTATTTTTGATATTAAAAAAATATTAATTCGTAGTTGGTACTGGTGAGTCGGGGTAGCGTCGTATCGGTAACCACCATCGTGACTGCTGTGTATGTTAGTATTGTAAAGAATTTAAAATGAAAAGACAGCTCTCTTTAGAAATTAGCATTTCACACTCATTTCAGCTCCTGGCATGAATGAATGAGATTCTCTGGCGCTTTTGAACCCAACGACAATGTATTAGTCTATTGTTCAATGCACCAAATACATCAATGTAGCACAGGTTCTGCTAGAAGTTGCACGTGAAGTAAATCTGTCGTATAATTTCAACATGAGCGTGGATACCTATTGCAGCTGCAAAGATGTCCTCTAGGTTATAAAGGTGCGGTAATATTGTTTGTGGATCGTATGAGTATCGTTTTTTTACGAGAATTTTTTCCTTCACATTTTTAGCGACGTTACGAGCTTGAGATGGCAATTTTCGCAAACTTTTGGGATTCCATGCTTTTAAAGTGCAATTTTAAACGTGGCAACCTTCAAACCCTTGTTCAACGACCCATAATATGCAATATTTTTACGTCTCAACACAACGTTTCCTGACTGCCTTTTGGTTGTATTTTGAATGTATACCCAAAATTTGTTGTTCACCATTAACGTCTCGTCAAATTGCACACTGGTGTAAATAAATAAATACGCCTATCAGACATAGGAAAAGCTCATGAAACCAGGTGGCACTTACATTGCCTTGCATATGCACAGCAGCCAAATGTATTACGTTGCCAGCCTCGGTATGGCTTGCAACATAAAAGATTAAAAGTGACGTTTATAAAGGCTGGAAGTTGAAACATCTCATTGCGCTGAATTGTGTGAAGTGTCGATGTTTGTACGGAGTTATTGTCGTGCTGTGGTTTTTTAAATTTGTGATCTGTCTGCTGACATGGTCGTCTTCTCTGGACATCAATGTTGGTATTAATGCCGTTTTAATGTTAATACAATGCATGTCTGAAAGAAACAAACAAAAAAATCTGTTCAACAACAAGTTACTTAAGCAAATGTAAACTCAGTGTCACCATCTCCCTTGACCATCCATGTCCATTTGTGGTTCTCAGCCAGTGGATACAATTCCAAGTAAAAAATGAAATCGATTACCTTCTTAACCAGCGGTTACTTCCTGGCATCAAGTGGCATGTACTTGCCAGGTCAAGTTGACCTCGTTAACCCTCGGGAGATTAGACGTGTAATGATAATTTCAACAGTTCAAAACCAGTTGGCCTTGCTCAAGAACTAAATCGTTTCAAGCAGAGATATCAAAACTATAACACTGGTCACAAGGAAATGCTAGATGCAAAACCAAAACGGACTTGAGGTCACAAAGGACCACGTGTAAAGTAATTCCAAAGCAAATCACGGAAATCTTGCAGAGGAGCAAGTCTCCATTTTCCTGCAGTCACGAAAGCTTTAAATCGAAATTCAAGTCTCCATTGTTGACTTAAGAATATAATCTCCATTGTTGTTTATCCCTGACAATGTTATCGTATATTTATAGAGCGTCTTAGTTCACTATGTCAACGATAAAACTAAAATGTTGCATTGAGTGAAAAATTGTACGTACATGGTTACGTCTGTTTTGCATTGACCGCTGAGTGTGTCCACAGTTGGCCAGGCATGGTAAACTGGGCTGGTGGGTATTGGTGGTAGAGTGATCCATGTGAAGTGTGGAGTTGTGAACGTATTGCCAGGGCTGATAGTCAAGTGTTATCTTGTGGGGGGGGGGGGGATGTTCTGTTTTCTAAATAGCTTTGCTGCATTCGCCACTTGAGTCCCAAATACGCCGTGCGATAGTGCTCGCAAAAAAAAGCTTCCATCTGTCAGCACATCATTGCACATTTGTCTTTTGGCGCAGAGAGCAGCGCGTCACACTCTTCCGCTCATCGGTGTTGGTGATCCTGCTTGTGGCTGTTAAAATAATATCTGTGGCGGCATTTCTGTTAATCAGAGTGCAATGTCTGCCGTAACGTGGACACTCAACGTATATGTGAAACTCAATAGGTAATTGCTTATTTGTATGACAATGTTGGCCATCATGTATCACCCGAAGCGTCAATATTCAACGTAGCAGAGTAATGGAAATTGATTGTTGATTGCGTAATTATGGTACAAATTTCAGATGATTGTGGTCTCCACCTACAGCAGAAGTGCAACACAATTGCTTGGTGTTTGCAGTCTAGCTGGGTTACCAGATACAGAGAAAAATATAGCTGAATACAATGTGTACATTTAAATGTAAAACTTCATGTTTGACATAATTGCACAGTGCCTTGCATGAAAGGCAGCGGCGGTCAAAATGTTTTGTGAACTAGATATTAAAAGTATTTCCATATGCATCTTTACGTACGTACATTTACAATTCGCAGTGATTGTAAAAGAGATGCAATGAATGTGTAATATAATAAATAACATTTGTAGCCATTTAGTGAATTGCCAATTTGCCACTAACATTGGTGTGTCCATTCTCAAGAGTGATCAAGTTTGAAGAGCTTGCATCGGATTAGATGACGTACATCATGCATAGGTCAAAGCTTGTGTAAAAAAGATGTATTTCTAAGTTGAACGCAGTTTTCATCGTAAACTTTATATCGTCAACTCTAGAAATAAGCAGAGCTGTCGGACTGATTTTTTTGTATTCTGTAAATATGTTTCAATGTATGTGTATATATGCGCTAAGAAAAGAACAACCATTAGGGTCTTCCGAATTCAATTGGGGCTTTACAAATGTTTGACCATCTCTCCTTAGTGTTGATTAATAACCTTGATTTTCTTCACGTTTTTCACATTTTGATGCAAAGCTACAGATCGTAAATAAAAAACATTTTAAAAAGTGGTACACGCTCACATTTGTATTTGTTAATTTTGCATTTGTTTTCGTGTGCCCAATGTTATCCCGATGGTGCGATGGGAATCATGGAATGAGATGAAGAAACCATTCGGATTAGGGTTGTAGAGCCGTTGGAGAACTTTCCACAGACGGCGGATGTCACAGAATAGCTTCTTGAGATCTCTTCAAGCCATCTCGTCCACACTAGGGGCAGCACTTCCCCACACGTCCTGCTACTTAGACACGTGTTAGTGGCACGCATCAACATAACATTTCGAATTCTCAAAACCTAGAATGGATACAAATAAAGTGCAGTCAACGATGACCCAGTGGAGACCATCCACTCATTACACTTGAGAACCCAATTTCATCACGAGCTGCTTATCAGTTTTCGGCCCAGGATCTCATACAAAGGGGCAATTACTGAAAGCGAACCATAATGAAAGCAAGTCTACTGTAAAGTGTTTTGAGAGTAGGTTTGAGTCCTTTGGGAGAACTGAAGTTTCAAATAATAAATACAAAACAACAGATAAAGTTAAACTATTGTGGTATATGGCAAGAAGAGTCACCAACCGCCCTAAAAGTGCCCTCAAAACAGGCAAGCAACAGGGCACCTGATGTGATACCTACTCTGTTCGCATCCATTGGCTGCTTGGGCCTCCAATAGCAACGTGTCTTGCACCTGCAGTCAGTTCCAACACTACGCTCAAGCAATTTTATACTGGATGTTTCGTGCTCAACCACGGTAATTATTCTTGTTTTGTTAACTGCTAAAGTTAATCCAATGTATTCAAATACAGTACTTCGTTTGAGATTCAGTGATAGTTCGAGGTCTACAATGCTATGGACACGTACATACTGTACTCGAGTTCTGTGCTGGAGAACTCTGACCATTTAAGACTGCTCGCATATGTATTTGTCACGAGTGATCGCTCATGTTATCTCAGCTGCGAGAATCATTCTTCACGACGTTCCGCTGGCGTATACAGACGTTGGCCCTGGGTTCGATCCCGACCCCTTGACTGCCCCTGCTGTACATTTGGGAGTTTGCGGTGTTTCTCTTTCTCTTCCCGTGGTCGCGTTGATTTTTCTCCGGTGTCCTTCGGTTGTTACCTCGACATTTTAAAATCGGCAACAACACGCGTTTAGAGTTGTTTTTGTCTGCTTATGAATTTGCACGTGATAATGATGATGAGCCCACTTTCGTTGAGCAATCATTTGTGGCAAGGGTTGCAACTGACAAAGAGCTCTTATAGCTCAGTGGGCCTTAGCTGGTAAAATAAAAAAAATAATTTATAAGTGTGTCCGCCACAATATTAAAACGTGTTGATTTTGAATGAACAACATAAAACAATGTGTAGTCAACGCGTGCCTATAAACGCACCAAACGTCTGATCAGCGAGATGGCTCGGAGAGTAGAACCCCTCTTAACGACTAATCGCTTAACGACCGGGACTCCATAGAGCCCAAAGTGTTCGCTTACCGACCATTCCCTTGTTAACAATGTGTTGTTGTGGGTACAGTAGATGTTAATTAATGCATTGATTAACCATGTTTCTTTAAACATGTCTTTACAATGTTAGTATCTTTATGTATTTATATCCATTGTAAAAAATGTGTTACATTTCTTTGGGTGAAAAATGGTAGCTTTCAATGCTATCAGAATGCATTAAGACTTTAACATATTTCTTGTACCCGCTTAACGACCAAATCACTAAACGATCGGTTTCGTTGGAACCAATTAACATTGTTGAGCGGGGTTCTACTGTCCAGGAGACTCAATTATCCGCGTACGGTTTATCCGATTGGCGGATTAACCACGCGCCTGAGATTTTGACATCAATTAATAACTCGTGGATTTTCCCATAAGCAAAAATTAATCATCTAAAAAAAGTTATAGCATTGTTGATCTTGGGAATGTTCATGATAAATCACGTGCATAAACCAAACATATTTTTTTTTACGAAAACAAATTTTGAACGTCCACTCTTGCCGCAGTATTAGAATAAATCCATTGTGTATATATTGTGTGATCATTTCCAACGCACTATTTTCAATAAGTCAACATCCGACCACAATTCGTGACAATACTACTTATTTATTTAATTGTACATCACGCATTGCTTTACACAAATCATTACAAAATGTACAAAAAAAAACAGCAACTTTGCAGTAGGAAAAATATTTCGGTCGAAAGGAAGATGTTGATATTTAAACATTCGCAAGGTTCTTCCCGGCGACCTCCGAGTTGTTTACGGGGTGAGACTTTTGCACGCACAAATTCGCTGCGCAGTTGGGTCACCGTGTCGACTCGTGGGTGGGGTACATTGGGGAATCATCGGTGCGCTCCGCGGGTACCCTCATGTTCATCATTACGCAGGGCTTCGTTGTAAATGTAAGGCAAGTACTCAGGTGGTGCTCGTTGCTTGCCTTGTGCACATTATGAGAGTAGTATAAATGTAACAACACAACACACTTGTGCCATGGGATTTTTTTCCTTCTTAAATATATATACAAGCTGACATTTGTTTTCTTTTCATTGAAAATAAACGCGTAAATAGGTTACCTTTTAATATGATGTACACCATATACTCGGTTGTTCATTGAGTTTGTGCAAGGCACACACTCTGACAAGCACATTATCCCACGACAGCACATTAAAGTACAGTACAATAATTCAGTGTGCATAATATTGGTCCTAATCCAATATCTTATTGCTGTATAAACCTCATAGATGTAATAATTACATTTGATGTGTCCTCAGTCAGATATCTAACCCGAATATTTTATGTACACACGTGCCTACCTAGACTCCTCGTGCAAGACTTGTCCCAAACTCTATATTAAATATTAAACATTCACCTACCTATTAACGATACAATATTTACATCAACAATACTGCAACTGTTAGCGTTCGGGCTTTGCTAAGTGTAATAGCTATGAGAGGGATGTCATTAACCTTATTAGGATAGGCTTGCATGTAAAGCTGTGGTTATGGGTTACAAAAGAATACAGTAATGTAAGGGCTATAATTAAGGTTACAGAAAAAGTTATGGATATTGTTGAGGTAAGAAATGGGGTTAAAGTTCAGTGTGGTAAGTGTGAGTGTTGTAAGTAGTGCAGTGCTGGCAATAGGATTCGATCATTCAGTGTTTGAGCGATGTAAGTGTTCAAGTCTTGGGTTGGTTGAGTTCGTATTAGTTTGGTGAAAGAGCTTAGAGGCAAAACAAGTGACTGGCTCCCAAGCCAATTATTCCACAATTTATTTGAATTAAAAAACGTATTTCCTGAGAATCCAGCTGTGATGTAAAGGGAAAAAAATACGATTTCATTCCCATAATCTCTAACGAGAAATGTTCGAGGGTTTAGATGAATGTCACTTTTTTATTTGCTGCGAAAATCTCTCAGCATCTCATGCTGCAAAAGTATCGCTCCGTCATTCCCCACCCCTTCAGTGAATTGGGATGATGAACCGGGTCATCTAAGAGTAAAACTTGATACCTCTCTAACACCTCAGTTCAATTTTCACGTTGGTATGAATGCTGAACTTCGTTCGCAGCGTACATAGCCAACCGTGCTAATCCGGAGGGTGCGGGGGTAGTACAGCAAACTAAAACGCGCAAAAAAACAGTTCTAAACAAATTAGTTTGCAATTATTAAACGTCGTGGAATGCCTTCATCCAGCCGTGGATAGAATCACGACTTGATGATGACGATTTAAATGAGCTTGAAAGTCCGTTCATATTTAAGAAGGTGACATCGTTTGGGAATGATTTAGAAGTTGTGGGGGGGCGGTAGTAACATATGGAAGCTTATAGGGGGGCGGTGGGGTCATGTGACCATGTGGAGGAGTCAATAGGCGAGTGTGAAAACGTCTTCAAATGTCGTTGCAAAACCGATGTGGCAGTGCACGGAGGTGAGCTGTGTTTAGTCGCGAATGATCAATAACGAATCCAAACACAGCCTCAAAATTACAACTTGTCATCATGCTGCATTCCGTTAACCTAATTTAGTACGCAACCCTAACCTAACTAGAACCAACCTATGCCTAATTCCCGCTACTCCTTAGCATAGCTCCTGGCACTACAATAGTCAAGCACAAATCCTAACATCCTTACCTCCTAAGCCTTGCCATAACACGTTAACCATATACAGTATTCTTTTCCAAAACTCTAACCATTTGCCTAAATTAATTGGAGTCCCTACACATAACCCTATAACTCTACTGTAACCCATGACCCTAACTGACTGCGATCCCGTTATTAATCTTAACTCATTAAAAATTGACGCTCGCCATTTACTTTGCTGGCGTCGTTTTAAAAAACGACCGTACTTTGTGACCGCGCACCTGTTTATTTGTGTTCACGTGCGTGCATTCACACGCCCAGTGACGCCAGCATTGACGTCGCCAATACGAGAGTAAATAAAGGAATCCTTCAGGTCTCTCTTTGTCAAGGTGTTGTCCTGCTCACACGAGCATCGGACAGAACCCGTTACCGCTGACGATGTCCTCGAGCCAAAGGAGGATGATCCACGCCCCTCTTCGTTGCTCAGAGTCACGCCGGTGGTGGAGGGTGACGATTCGGCGCTTGCCGGTATTTGAAAGCAAGTCGCGATCTCACGGCTTGGGCAGTGTGGGAACAGAGCCGGGGAACCCACGAAAAGCACCTCGCGGTACACATGGCAGTAGCAGCAGGCAACGATGGTGGAAATACTAGTAATGCTGAAAACCGGCCACACGTGTTGCCTTGTCGGCTCTGCGGAGCTGGTGACGACCGCGAGGCTTTGTGCAGCACGCACGAACGAACCGGTCCCCGTCGTCGTGAAACGCAAAACATGCCGGGGAGCATCCATTCACATTTTTTGCTATTGAAGGAAGACACTTCTGTGACTTGCATCCCACTGGGATTTTTGCACACAGCATTGATACACGGTGCTTTTTCTGGAAGATGTTGCTGTTTTTTTCCCTGCATTTTTCTGTTTGCGCGTAGTCACTTTAAGATGTTCCTTGTTCATGTTTTTGTTTGTTGCGGTCGCACCCGATTCAAGAGCCGCACGGCTCACAGGGCTACACCTAATAAATGCAACTGAAAACTGTGTACCGTGCACGAGTGCGCATACCTCATCCGCACGAAGGCAACACCGTTTGGGGGTGGGGGGGTGGACGTGTGAGTGTCCCGTGTTCCGCGTGCACGTCTCGCGTGTCTCACGCGCCTCCGTAGCGCCGCGTGAGCGTGCACACGCACGCCGTGTCCAGACGGATCCACCGCCACGCGAGGCGGCCACGCGCGTCCTCGGTGAGCGCGCGCACGAACGACTGCGTCGTCTTGCACTGCGACCTCCAGCGGAGCTCGTCGGCTCCCCGGCACGCGGCGCCGGTCCCCGTTCCGGAGGCGAACCTGGAGGGCGCCTCTCGGCTCCGACTCCCGGCGCCCGCTGCCGCCGCCGGCGCCGCCGGCTTGCAGCGCGTCTCGTAGAAATACTGCTTGACCGACGTCAAAGAAGGTTGGGATGACGACGACGACGACGACGATGATGATGATGCAGAAGAAGAACTTAAGGACAGCTCTCCCAGTACACGGACTCGCATCCCGGTGATGTCGAAGGCCGTGTCGCGATCGGACACCCAGCGGCTCTCGCTGTCACAGGCAGGGTACTCCCCTCGGTGGGGACGCCGTGGGAGCTGTTGCTTCTGCTGCTGCTTCTGCTGCTGCTGCTGTTTCTGCTGCTGCTGCTTCTGCTGCTGCTGTGGTGCGGCGCTGCGACTTCTCCTCCTGGCCTTGCCCTTGCTCCTGCCGCTCGCTCGTCGGTGACTCGGCGCGCTCAAAAGGCCTTCGCGTTCAAATGGCCCCACCACTTTCTCGGTCTCCAGCTCACCGCTGTTCTTCGCAGGTTCCTCGTGATCGGCCGCCGTGTCGGGTCTGTCCGCAGCCTCCTTGCTGCTCGCCCCGTGGTGCGTTTCCCCGCCTGCTGCCGGGGCCACTGCCGCCTCCTCGCCGCCCTTGTCAAACATCACGTCCTCCTGCTCCACCAGCGCATTGGTGTCAACCGCCTTGTCAGCCTCTTCCTGGTCCACCTCCTTGGTCACCGCCTTCTTGTCCACCGCTGCCTCGTCTACACAATCCTTTACGGTTGTCTTCTGGCCGTCCACCTCATCCAGCACTGCCACCGGCTCCTCCTCCTCCTCCATCGGCTTATTCTGTACCTCCTTGACCTCGTCGTAACCGTCCTCGGTGTCATCTTCTCGATCATCATCCTCTTCATCGTTGCCCTTCTCAATCAGGCCCCGCATTTCCACGTCCTCATCCCCTCCTGTCTCCTCCTCCGGCCGGTGTTTTTCTTCCTCCCCGTTGTCATATCCCTCCTCGTGCCCCTCCAGCGAGGACTGCGACCGCAAGTCCCGTGGGGTCCGAGTGGACAGAACGACTCTGCGAGGTCTGGGCGAGACTCCTCGGTCGCTGCTCCTCAGAGACTGTGGCAGCTGCCACTGCTGCCGCTTCAGCTGTCGCTCCTCCCGTTGCTTTAATTGTTGTTGCTGCTGGTTTAAGTTCTGATTATCATGCTTCAATCGATGCTGTTTCCACTCGTGCTGATAGAGTTGCTGCTGCTGCTGCTGCAGCTGGTGCTGCTGCAGCTGGTGCTCTTGCTGCCAGCTAGCCGGCAGTTGTTGCTGATGTCGCTTCACTGATTGCTGTGGCATCGGCAGCTGCTGCTGATGATGCTGGTGCTGCTGCTGATGGAATTGTTGACTCAAACATTTCTGATACTTGTGTCTTTGGTCCAATACGAGCGCCAAGCCGGGCTTCTCTGTCTGCACCGAGGATCTCCTGGAGTCTCCGAATGGGATCACCCGGCCTCCGGAGAGATGAAGGTCAATTTTGTCACTTTCCTTGGAGGAGGAGGAGGAGGTGGAGGAGGAAGAGGAGCCAACGTGGAGAACGAGGACAGCGAGGAGAAATAGCCGGGTTCGCATCTCGTCACGTTGACGACTTGCTGCTGGTGCAGGTCGAACGGAGCCGATCATCACAGCGCCGCAGTTGGGAGAACATCTGTTTAATTAATGAATCAAAAAAAGAGTAAGCAATCCCATATTAGTTACATTGGGGGGGGGGGGGGGGAAAAAAAAAAAAGGCGCTGCGCGGCGAAAATGTTGAAAATGCGGCTCGTCGTTGTCATGTTGGAATTCACTTGGCTCGCGAATAAAAGCCGCCCGAAAATATAATTAAAAATAAAACACCCATCCCCGACGAGTATGGCTAGCAAGGTGAGCCTTAAGTGCGCGCAGGTAGGGCGCGCGTGCGCGTGCAAGCGCGTGCACGCGCGCGCGCATTGTAGACCTAACTGCGAAAAGCCCCGCGCGCGCGATTCCCCGGTGGCAATCGTTGTCCGTCGTGATCGTCGCGGCGAAAAAGAGCCACAACGGGAACGCTTTTATAAAGACCCTTTCGCCGGAGTCTCCGGTGGAACGAGGAATAAAGTAGCCACGGCAGGGCTCGCACGTGGCCCCCATGCTCCCATCAAGCTAATTGACTGCGCCGATGATCCCCCCCCTCCACGCCCCCCCCCCCGCCCGCCACGCTCCCCCCGCTATCGCTCTTGAATGAGCTATTGCATAATTGATACGGGTGGGGGACATTGTATCCACGTCGAAAGGTAGGGAGAGGGGCACTTTTTTTTGTGGTGTTGGTTTTTTTCGGGGGTGGGTTTTTATTGTCAACGTGTAATAGAAAGTTATTCGCATGATGCGCTGTAGCTCGTGTTTAAAAACACGTGTCAAGCGATCAAACTGAATATTTCATAATACCCCAAGTTTGACGTCGCCTGTTGTAGCCACTGAGCATGTCGGAGCCAATGAGCCGCTAACGCTGAAATTCTGGGTTTGAATTCTGGCCTCCTAGCCACCTTGTACGGTGAACGAGATTCCAAATGCGTCGTTAGTTTTGGCGGTCTCAGTCTGGACTAAGACTTTCTTAGCTGGGATCCTGGCCTCAAGCCACGAGGCTGTGTACTCGAGTCTGTGTTGGTACATTGTACTCGAACTTGTCATGCTTAATTAAACCAGCCGTCTTACCAAAGATAACACCGCAAATACGTACATTTAGGCTTTTTTGGTTAGTTCAGTTTCTATTGCGGTTCGATTCGATGATGGACATGGATGTGTAGGAAATGTTTTACTTGTGGGGACACTGTTCCAATACATTAAGCCGTGTGATTGTGTGTGGGATTGGATGCCAAAATTCTAGCCTCTTGCATTGAGGTCAATATTGTACAACATCCAGGCAATGGTTTTCGATATTATTTTTTCTCTTTCAGAATCCCATTACGACTATGTATATTTTTTGGTGATAGAGCAACTTTTACGAAACCCAGCTCGCTCGTATTTTTGGTTGGCCTCAAACTATCTATTCATCTGTTTCCAATGGTATTTGCGAAAGAGAACTTCAGAGACGAATGGTTATAATATTCCAAGTCCGTTTCACCTCCCTATTTTAATAGAATCATGATCGAGGCATATTCCCGTTACGCAAACGTTCAGTAAATGTCTCGTAATTTTGTTCTGGTCCTGCCGCCTTGGTGACATCCACAGTTGTTACTTTCAGTCCAGGAGTTTTCCCTTTGTTCACACTGTGAAGGGCATTTTTCAAATGTGATATTTGGAAATTCTTCATTCTAAAAGTGGGTTTGTTCCTGGGATATACAATTATATTTTATAGAGTTCTACATTAAATCCCTCCACTGACATTAAAATTATTACTTAGCGTGTGTTATGGTTACATCTTTCTCCCTGAGGGCTACCATTTGTAAGTTACCAATGATACTTTATGCTGCTTTCATGCTCCTATTTCTACGATGTCCTCATTTATATTTCGTGTTGTGTTCTATGACGAACTTCCTCACCATTTCCCTCATCAATTTACAGCGCTCTGTGTTTTCATTCTAACTTGCATATTTACTTTGATATCTCCTCTACGTTGTCGTGGTTTTTTGTGGTTGATTCGGTGGCTACTGATGGAGTCATCCAAACTCACAAACCGAGGCCTATAAAAAAAATGTGAAACTATTTTATTTTTTTACAACAATGGAAGAGCTTCACTGAGACCGCATGAAGAGTGGAACAAAACATACATAGCAGGACTTGGGGAAGGGGGTGGAAAATTGAGCAAATTTCGAATATGGACTGTAGAAATAAAGGCATTAACATTAACTAGAGAAAATATATACACCATCTCAGATTTTCTGATGACTGTGATAGTGACGGAATTGTTTAATTAGAGGAAATTATGTTGCAATTGTGATAAAGAAGGCCGTAAAGTTTGCAGGTAATTTAGACCAAAATAAAGTGACGTGAAACAGGTTTAATAAATAAATGACGTCTGTTGGAGGGGCACAACTGTAAACAAAAGCCACCTCAGAGTATGTACCGGACACCCATGGCACGTATTGAAGGCGGACAAGGATGAAAACTGTTAACTGAAAAGACGGGTAAGAGAAAGTTGGAGTGATTTCATATTACTGAACTGGCGATGAAAACCCCAACTTACCACTGGCTAAGGAAGAACGTATTTAATCAGTGGATATGACCGACCACAACATTGATCTAACACAGTGGTTCTTAACCTTTACTGCAGCCTTGCACCCCTTTGGTTCTCAATCGTAAAAAAAATATTATGTTAATAGGTTTGATGACACAAAGTAGTTGTACTTAGGTGCCCATGCTTAATTTGTGTTTCGATGATTTACCTTCTAAAAAAAAATCTGGCCACGTCTTGCACCCCCAGAAAGGGCATCTCTCACCCCCAGGGGATGCGTACACCCCAGGTTAAGAAGAACCACTGCTCTACTACATAGACATCTGCAATAAGCGCTCAAAGAAGCGTGGAGGAGGTGCGTGGCTGGAAATACGCTGAGACACGGAGAGGAACACATGCACCAGAGAACATACAAACTTGGAGACATCGTATTGAGAGTCAAGTAAAGTAAGAGGCCATAGGTAGGAACATCGCTAGTGGGGATTATGATGATGGGTGGTCGAGACTAATAAAGAAGTGTCAGCCAGTGGAGGCATGAAGGTCGGAAGGATTCCCACCGTGAAGATGAAGCAATGACATCGGCTAAGTGGATTGTCGCTTCCTTTAAAAGATGAGCGATGGTAACGACTTGGGTAGGTTTTCATCCAGCAGTGGATACCGCATGGCTGAGATGTATTGACATTGGGGCTCTAGTCTGTCTGATTAATGAACCCATAGTTTAATTGTAATTGTTATCCGTAGATCTTTTTTGGACATTCACCGCATCCCTTTTTTGAGGTTCGATTCCAGCTCAAATCACAGATAAATTCTACAGGATGTTATATTTGTATTAATCCTATACAATTTTAGTTCACAATTTGGAAAACGTGGACTGTAGTCTTTGCCGGAAAACGCATATGACCTTGAGAATAATGTTCGCACGGTGTTCCAAATCCAGCTCACAAACAGGACAAATAATGAAGAGTTATTACTTTTGTGAGCATAACTCTTCTACCTGCTGTATATCTTCATTGCATTACGAGCCAATCATCGGACATACAATAGACACTGACATGACCATACAAATGAACGTGTTGTTACATGCGGTTACACAAGTGCGTTTTACGTGTACAAATGTACGTTTGAACCGGTGCTGGGCATCGCCTAGGTAGACTCGGCCTTAAACGAGTACCTGGTGCGGTGTGTAAACATCAGCACTTGGGAGATTTAAAAACAAAAAGTGGCCAGGTGTGGCGCTGGCCACACCAGCCCGAACGTGCGGCCGTCACGAGTTGTTCCGCTATCAGCGCTCGCCCCAACCGTCTACATGGTGATTTATGGCAGATCTCGATACGTTTGTGTACGCTACGTGATGCGTGTTAGCAAAGCAGACATTAAAGACCCTGTGTGGCATCGTTCACAAGAGCCCACCAAACCATTCCACAAAAATATCAATAAAGAAAAACAATGCCCGTCACCGTTACCAAAAAAAATAATACCATACGTGTAATAAATCCGAATAAAAGTGTGGGGGGGGGGGGGGGGGGGGGGGGGGGGGGGGGGGGGGGGGGG
>CM025607.2:16000629-16018396 GCA_014621495.2 Entosphenus tridentatus | reverse complement strand
GGGGCTGGCTGGCGGGCGGGGGGGGTCTCACCTGGTTAAATAAAGGCGCGGCTCACGCAGGCAGGGCGGTGATGATGTGGTTACACGTCGCGCTGGCAGCATCCGTCAGTCGAGCAGCGATCGCGCAGCGAGGGTTTGGTGACCCGCGCGCACGCCGGCCTGCAGCTGGCTCAGGTGCAGCGATGAGCGAGCGGCTACCTACGTAACCCCCCCCCCCCCACACGCACGGGGGGGGCCCCCACCCCACCTCTCTCTCTCTCTCTGTCTCTCTCCCTCCGCCGACCCCACGCTACATTCTGACGGTCGGCCATTTACGCACGGGACAAAAAGCAACTTTATTTAAACGCCCAGGACCCCACAAGTTGCGTCTCGCAGAAACATATTTCTGTTTGTTTGTTATTGTTTTACCCCGTTGTCGGTAAATGTGAACGCATGCGCGTGTCGTCGGTCACGGGATGACATTTTATATTGGGTAACACGTGTTCGCGTCCACTGGGGGCATGACACAGTCCGACCCGTGTTTGTTCGATTTGAAGTGGAGTTTATTAAATTGTTGTCGTCAGCCCCACTCCGATATTCTTTCCTTCCCTTTTTTTGATCCGGCAGTTTGCCTCCAAACTCTTATGCCAGCCACTCATGGTTTTCTTTTTTATAGCAAAACTATTGTGCAGTGTTCAACGTTCAAATGCGCCGCAACGCTCACAAGGGCAAAACCGCAGAAAGACCGCAAGCAAATATTTTTTTAATAAATACATAATCGTGTTGTTGGTGTAAATGTAAGGTAGGAACGGAGATGGCGAGTGTATAAGTCGGTGGATTTGGGACATGCCACCGCGTGCCCAAACATGTTTTGTTCGACCAGATAGAGGAGGATAAACGGGCTCGGTTAGAGAAGAGACGGAATGATATGGCACGAGAGGATATGGAGCTGAGTGGATTTGCCGATGACCGGTACCATCGGTGTCAAGATTGGCCTCTGGAGGACGAAACAGCAACGGTGTTGGGCCAAGGAGCGATGCTGACAACAACGAGCGGAGCGCCAGGCGGCTAAAACACAGCAAATTGGCACAGTAGGGGGCACAGGTGGTTCATCTTCAGGTCATCTCAGTCATTCGACCCACGGTACCTGGGTCTGTTCCGTGACCTGCCAGTGAGCGTTCGACACCAAAGTGCACCTAGCCTGGCACAAGCGCCGTGGTGACGTCGCCGCCGCTTAGTGGCGAATGGCGGCTTCTGTTGTTGGTGTTGGCGTGGTGAGGAGTGCAGGGCCATTGTAGGAATTGTCTGCTTGTATTAAAAGGTATTCATTAAATGAGGCGAGTTGATCGAATAACATCATCTTAAGGTTGATCCATATCACCCGTCTTACCATGTATTACCTCTTATTACATTAAGTGTTCAACCTATTCTTACCTAAGCGGGTAAAGGGAAGACGGGGGGGAGGAATGGGATTATGCGTGGTTGGGGAGCGTGCGAGCAAACTATACGGGGAAGTTAATCTGCGATCCCTGTAGGAGGGGATCTTGGGCAAGGCTGCCCACACTTGGACAAAAATGTAAAAATCCTTCCCTCTAAGTTTAGCACGGTGGTACGCCAAGGCGGCCTACTTTGCCAGCCGATTGGATGACAGCTTTCTTGGCTGCTGCATTAAATATTTGACATTTTTTAAATGTGCATGTTTGGGTTGTTCAGGGGGTTATGAGTCCGAATAAAGAAACAGCAGGGTTAGAAATCAGTCTGGAGCCTTGTGTATGGTTAAAAGTTTAATGTCTGGATAATCCCAGAATGCGTGTTTGTGCGTTTGCGATGTGTCGGGAGGGCATCTGGGACTGATGTTGGATACAAATCGAATGTATGAAGATCATTGAGGGAATTTTTACATAACCTCTTCTCTATTTTCATCTGCTGGATAATGCTTTAGGAAGCAGAACCATGTGTTTTATGTCTTCTTCCTAGAGGTAACGTTCAATGCCTATGGGTGTTGTCTGTTTTTATGTTGAACTTCTTTCAGACCGTACGTAGCCAACCGTTCTAATCGGAGGTGCGGGGAAAGGACAACAAACTAAACACAAAAACAAGTTTTGTTGACAACTCTCAGTTGATTTGTTATGTAAGGGTGGACAGAGTAGCTCCTGAATAATAGTGTGAGGATGAGGGTCGATAGCAAAGCTGTTTTTGGTCAGGATGGCTTCAAGTCGAAAATTGGGAGGTAGGAAAGCCCAAATTTGAGTTTGGAGTTCACGTGAGGACAGCAGGCATCCATCGTGGTCACCAATTATGTGACTATTATTATCACTTTGTCCTTCCGCCAATCTGGCCAGGCAAGTGGTTTCCTGTGTAGCCCAATTGAGGGATTACCATATAATGGAGAATATACCAGAACGTCGGACATCACGTGCAAGCCAGCCACTCTTTTTTTGAGTGACACAATTATCACCGTCGCAATTCCATTTTCTATCCACTGCTAATTGAAGGCCTCCCACACTCCGTAGCCATCCCTCGTTGCCCTGTGATGCCGCAATCCACACCGCGCACGCGAACTCATCCTTCCTGCTCCATCCGCACGGCAGTCTTCTAAAGGCCTGAAAGAGAACTGTTTTGGCCTGCAGTGTGGCGGTTGTCGCTTTTGTTGGGTCTCCTGATTGTCTTGGAGCTGGTTATTGTGAAGACCAAGGTGCTGATAGGCACGCGACTTTCTCCAGTAGTCCCGCGTGAATCTTGTGCACGAGGCGAGCGTCGGAGGTTTACGTCTGTCGGTGGAACGCGTGGAGGGGTGGAGAGGCGGCGCGGCGGTGGTGGCGGTCGCAGTGATGGGAGCGTGCAAGTGTGCGGAGGTTGGTTGTTTATTTTTTGACGGCAAAGATTCGATAGGCGGAGGGCGAATTGCGGGAGAAGAGAAATCTTCCCAGCAGCAGCAGCAGCTGCAGCTGCTGGGCCTCCGCTGGAATCTCTCTGGGCTCGTTTGCGTTGCCACGATTCTTCCGAGTTCGCTCCTGGATCTGTAAAGGTGCCAACGATTTGAGCCACCCCCCCACCCACGTATAATTCATGACATATTTGAAATTATTATTGTTTGACTTTTTTATGTCACTTAAATGTCATAATTTCACCACGTAGATATGTAGTATTACTACATTGTATACAATATATTGCGTGTGTTGTTATATATATTTTAAAAAATGTGCCGCTGTATTAATTCTTATCCCGGCAAATCTACTCCGAATCAACCTCGCTAAAAAGTCGTCACATCGTCTCCATGCGCCCCCCACCCCGGCCAAGAGTCCGAGATAATAATCCCTCGCGCGTTCATCTCCGCGACTTCGAGGTCGCGATACCGTCCCGGGCAGCTCGCACGATTGCCTGGCGTCACGGTCTCAAGCGGCGATGCTTAAAGTTAAGTGTCTGTAACCGGTAGATGTATATACAGTGCAGGGAATCTGTCCCTGCGACTGAAATCCGTTTAGAAAACAAGTGGCATCTTTCACTTGGCTATAAATAATGGAAGCTAAGAAACGATAGCACCACCACCATCCTTAATTGCCCGCTCGCCAGGTAATGTATATGAGAATGCCCCCCCCCCCTAGTTGTGTGGGTGCAGCTCAGTCATTAGACAGTCACTGGTCTTATTATGGCGAAAGAGGTTAGCAAGTTCCAATTTCTGGTCATTATCAATTTAGTTCGATACGTCGACATCAATCAAACGTTCTTATCATCTCCATCATTGTCGCCGTCGTCGTAGTTTTTGATATATTGTAATCGATACTATAGCCAAGGTTAAATGATGATTTTTATTTTTCTCAACAATGAATCAGCTCGAGCAGATGTAAGCAAAGTTGAGGTGCGATGCCATCCATTTGCATTGGCCACGATGACCGCTTGATGTTCATGAAGTTTGTTTACCATCATCAATGCATCATTGTATTTGTCACTGTCATCTCTCTATGATTGGGAATGTAAGAACCCCCTTGCAGGGCTGCCGAATCAGTCTAGTTATATAACATTTAAGACGGAATTGAAGACAATATTTACATTTAGTTTTTTCTCTCACACGGATATACAACGAGCGTAAGCACATCAAAGCGATATCTAAGGTTCTTAAAGACAATGCGTCTGATTGATATTGCGAAACCAAAGCCTTTTGTGTAAAATAAAAATAAAAAAAATGGTGTGTCATATTTTGAATAATTCAAATAAAACAAACTTACATTTTGACTTAAAGCTTTCGTGACTGCAGATATTCATATCCTTGGTTAAGTCCCTTCTACGTGACTTTACCGAAAGAACCAAGAATATGAAACTTACATTTGTTTTGCTAAATTATATATTTATGTATATACATACATATAAAACATCGTAGTCCGTCAGCCATATTGACCATCCAGATTTTTATTTATTTAAAGTGCTGACTTTTCACCGAGCGCATTTTTTTACGAGGTGTTTTTCCCCACCGACATGAAAACTTGAACTTTGCACCTCGCAACGCGTCAGTGTGTCAATTGATGCAATTTCCTACAAACGCTTGCAGCAGCAGTATAGCAGCAGCAGCAGTGAAAGTTGGGATGAAAACGCGTGGGGAGAGTGGGAGAGTGATCGATGGAGTTGACGTGGGGCAGGAGAGATGGCAAAAGCGAAGAGGTGGGGGGAGAGCTATGGATTGGTGGGCACCGCAGTTTTGCCGATTCATCTTTCGTTGAGCAATAATTATTCAGGCTGTGTGCATGGCCAATGTGTGCGAGCCGATTCGAAGTATTGTATTTTGGCGTGTGATTTATTTGTCACGCCTGTGACCAAATCACCGGGAATGCGCACCCCGATCTCGGCAGATCTCAGATGCCTGGCAGGGTCGAGCCTGGATAGGCCTCGGGCAGGTGATCCCCATGCATAAATCAACAGATGCTATAGGCAGCTGAGGGGCTGTGTCACGTGGGGGTCGGCAGAGGGCAGTGCAACAAAACGCATTGTTGTACTGTAGTTCTACGCTCCCACGTCCATGCTCCACACCTTCACCAACCCGTACTGACCAGCGTGGCCATGTTAGTTGCCGTATATCAGTTTGACAAGCACGTATTGCTTGTTTTGGCTAACTGCATAATGGGAATTGAGGGGATTAAAATGCCACTGCAAGCTTTACTTGACTGATCAATTACGTGATTCGTATTGCTTAATATTATTACAGTACATGTTACTTTCTTGATTGTGAATATTGGTTGGCTACGTACGCCGCAAAAGATCGAGTGGCAGAAACCTTTCCCCAAATACATTTTCATCGTTTCATCATCAGATTTCGAAGTTGCAATGCAAATGCGAAATGGGAGGAATCAGGGGCGCCGCGGATGGTGGCGAGATGTTAACTACCTCGCCTGGTACACAGAATGTCGTGGGTTCGACCCCGACCCTGACGCCTGTGTATTTTGGAGATTGCGTATTCTCTCCGTAGTCGCGTGCCCTTTTCTGCGTGTCCTCCGATTTTTCCCTCCACGCTTAGAAACGTGCGTTTAGAGTATTTGGCTGCTATACGTTTCCGCTCGGTAAGCCACTTCGTTGAGCTATCATTTGTGAAAGCCAGGTCGCTTCTGAAAAGGAGCAATATAGCTCAGTGGATCTTACCTGGTTAAATAGCAAGTTGTTTAGTTTTACTCTGGTAGCCGATCCTAAGCGATGGGCAGGGCCCAATGATTGATCTAGAGCAGCATGACACAGCGATGTTACATCCCTACTCCCGAGCAAGTATGTAGGGTTTTAGCTCAAACCAACCTCACGTGAGAAAGTAGACCACAGCCAGAAATACGATTGGAAGTTTATACACCAGTTACGTGTGGGACAGCACAAAAGGTGATACATCGGACAGAGTCAAATATTCTAACACGGGTTAGTATTCAAACTTGAAAAGCCACAGATAAGGTGAAGTACAGACGGTTTTTGTGACCACATGTATGAATGTTGAACTTCTTTCGCACCATACGTAGCCAACCGTGCTAATCAGAGGTGCGGGGTAAGGACAACAAACTAACCACAAAAAGCAGATGTGAATAAATGAGTTTTCAATCTACATGTATAAGTGGATAGCTCCAATGGCTTCCTAATATCTGAAGGATGGGGCGTTCCAGACGGCCGCTGAAGTGCATCTGAAAGCGCGCGATACATGTGATGGTGCGACCACAGTTGATCGCCATCACATTTTTCTGCTACAATATCCATCAACTGTTGCACAGTTGACATCAAGGTACAGTTTGTAAATACTGCACTGCAATCCATCACCTGGATTGAGGTCTCTCTCCGTGGATCGCAAACCTCTGTGTGCCATATTCTTAGATTTTTTCGGTAAAGTCACGTATGTAAAAAATTCTAATTAATAAAAGTAAAATAAAATAAAAAATCACGACGTTTCGGAGGCAACACAAGCTTCCGTCTTCAGGTGGAACCGTCACAGCCACGACAGCTGTATCAAGTAAATGAGAGATTACAAGAGCTACCACTCCGTATATATAATGGTTGGAGAGGGGAAGGGGCCAAGTACGGCACACTTTCTATTGATATGGAAAGGTGAGGCTTAAGACTAAGACTAGACTGCATAATAAAAGGCTGAGCCTTTGTTATGGAGAGGTACGGTTTGTGACTACGCCTAGCCTACATAGCAAAAGTGTGAAAAAAGGAAAAATTAAACCTGGTAAAACAAGCCTGGCTGTCTATCAATAACCTGTAATAGTTGTCTGTCAAATAAGATGGTCCAAATAAGTGTAGTTAAATCTTTTTTTGCATGGTTAATCACATCTTTCCAATGATTACTCAGTTTGTAACCATTATCACGGTTGAAATTATGTCTGTGTTTGTATATTTGTATGGCTTCGTGTACAAACCTTTGATGGTAGCCTCTGTGTGCCACTCCAACATGCCGGGTCTGGGTAACCTTCTCACCTCCATCTGCCGCACGTGTCCCGCTCGTGGATCGTAACCTCCTCTGCCTGATGGCATTCTATAGCTGCTGTTTGTGTGATTATAGAGATCTCAGGATAGTTTGAGGTATTTATAGGGGTTTTTTTGGCAGTTAACTCATCTTCATTCGGTGTTTGCGCTCAGTTTATCGAGGAGGTCATTGGGCGTATTGCGTTAGCACGGCAGGTTTCTATGAGCGTGATTTAGACATCAGTGAACCGGACAATGTATCGATGTGATTACATAATGAAACAAATAAATGTTTAATTTCAAGTATTGAAAAAAACTATCTTCCAAACGATTGACATCCCAACGGAATATTTATTTCAGAAAATTGAATATCCTTCAACAACAAAACATATGAACATGCATTTTGATCCATGCAGGTTAAAGACGTTACTTTTTCACTTTTAAGAAGAAGTGAGTGGCTTTGCGCAGGAAATCTCATTTGAAGGGTGGTATGATGACCATGGCGATGGCCGGTGGGAAAGATTAACTCCTTGAGTGGAAGCTAATGAAGGGGAAATAAATTGTCTTAAGACAGTGGCCTCTTAACCTGGGAGTGTACGCACCCCTGGGAGTGCGAGATGCCCTCTCTGGCGGTTGCGAGATATGCCAGTGTTTTTTTTTAGAAGGTAATTAACCGAAAACACAAATTAAACACGGGAAATTTCGATTTGAAGCTTTCGTGACTGCAGGGATTCATATTCTTGGTTCTTTCGGTAAAGACACGTAAAAGGGAAATTTTAAATAGAAATGTTTTTTAATTTTAATTTTATTATTTCCCTTCTACGTGACTTTACCGAAAGAACCAATAATATAAACACGGGCACCCAGATACAAATACTTTGTTTCATCAAACATATGTATCAACATTACACAATTTTGTTAACGATTAAGAACCAAAGGGGTGTGTGCTGCGGGCTGCAACAAAGGTCAATATCCACTGGTCTATGAGGACGTCCACTGCCCATGTGGAGTGATGCGATCAGCTGACGTGCAAGGTGCTGCTGGGTCGGTAGTTGCATCGCGTGGCTGCGAAGGACGTCGGCGACTTGGGGAAGTCTTCAACTAGCGGTGGACTGAACATGGCTGGTGATGGTGGTGACCATGATGATGCTGCTGCTACTGCTGCTGGTGAATGATCCACTGAGCCACGATGACAAAAATGCCTTTTTCTGTTTGCACTGCAGCAACACAATGTCTTTAATCCACCACCCTTCAGCACCATCACCCTTACTCCTGTCCCCGGCCTGTCAACAGCCGGGGAACTTTAATGAACTAAGTACAATGAGTTGTCGGGTTTCTGAGCAGCCATGCACCGAGACTCCCCTCGGCCCCCTCCACCCACGGCTCCCTCCCTCCACTCCCCTGCTCCCCACCCCACATCATCTCCCTCCTCCATGCATTATTCACTCGCTTTGCTGTCATGAGAAGGGTTGGTGGGGAGGGGGTCACGAGGATGAAGCGGAGTGGTGTCTTCTCAACTCGTCTCCCTCCTGAAAAAAAATGATGAAATTAAACATTAAGTCGGATCTGCCAACGGCTATATATTGCACGAGTGCCCTTTGCTTGACCATGCATACGTGAGTGTGTCTGTCACTTAAGTCTAAGCATAAATTAGGCATGCGTGGGGCAATTTAGTCTCAACACCGCCAAGCGCTTGTGATTAAATTGAGGGACACGATGAAAACGGGGTTTTTCAATGGCCAGGTCACCGATTGCATTTAACCTTCATTTATCGCCGATCTAAAGAAAGCCCTTAGGCCCCGAGCTGTCCACGTGCAATACACTGTATTCTTCATATTTCGTGTTTTAAAAAATATATATATGAATTGCACCTTAAGCGCAATGAAGTCTGTTTAATCGGAGGTTTGCTACGAAATTGTCTATAAACTTTGCTTCACCAAAGCCTCACTGTGATGAGTCCCAATCGTGCCACGTGGAAAGTGCACATGGAAGGCCTGTATGTTGTGAGCCATGTTTGGTGATAATCCCTCGCTTGGAAATCGCACGTGTGGCACCTGTAAACACCGCGTGTTTTCATCTACGTACCTTCGCAGACACGGGGTCGTCGAGTATATGCTCACGTGTGCGTACACATTCGTTGCATCCTGTCTGAACGTTTATAGCGCTGGGGGTATCTCCCGAAAGTTCAATCCCTGCACAAATTGCAAACCGAATGGTACCACACAGCCGCTCGGGAAATGAGCCGAGGGAGAAATTTTTGAGGGCGTCACGGTGGCAGTGAAATACTTTTATTGACTTCTACCGAAAAATAAAAACCAACAACAGGCGTCAACGATGAAGAAAACCTCGTGACACCCTGTGGTGTTTAAGGCAACCTGTAGGCATGGCATGCGCATCTCATTGAACTCGTTAACCCGCACGGGTCCTCTCGCTGGCAGCACGATCAGTGAACAATCATCGCCCGCTGGGGGTCAGTCCTCTTCTAACTCGTCTGGCTGGTGTCTGTGTCAGAGCCTTTATCATGTAAGCGCCAAACAACATGGAACTCTTCTCCATCGCAGAGGCGGATATAGAAACTCATTAGACTTTTTGAGACTGCTGGATAAATAAATATAGTCATGATGATGACCGCCTTCATCATCAATCTTTTAACCGTTGAACGGAACTTCTAGAGCTGGCTGGAAGTTCAGCACCACCAGTTATTCTGTTCTACGTAATAAAATACAGATACGGTAGGATATGGAAATAAGCACGGCATTTATAAGCACAGTTCCAATATAAGCAACACGTTGCACTGCTGGGGTGGTGGAGGGAGGCAAAGGGCTACTTGTGGTGCAAGCGCACTTCACATATAAGCACACATGGTCTTGCACCAAAGCGGTGTGCTTATTATAATCAGCTTCTGGTCTTCCGAAGTAGCTCCACCTTCTTCTTGGTTCTTTCGGTAAAGTCACGTAGAATGGAAATAATAAAATAAAAAAATAAAAACATAATAAAAAAAAATTATGTTTTATTTTTATTATTTTATTGAATAAAAATAAAACATAATAAAATATATTTTTGTATTTTTTAATGTTTTATTTTTATTATTTTATTATTTTCATTCTACGTGACTTTACCGAAAGAACCAAGAAGATGAATCCCTGCAGTCACGAAAGGTTTAAATCGAAATTTAGCTCCACCTTGTCCGTGAAATATAGCGGCATAATGTGAAGTGGCCTGCAGATCAGAATATTTAAACTGGAGGAATCCGATGAGCTATAAAGCTCTTTTTTCACAGATGTCCAGTCGGGCGGGTAAGAACGTTACAACAATCAGTACAAAACAAACATGATAGTACTGCAATGTACAAGAAAAGTACACAAATCACCCAAACATAAATAAAACATCCCTTCCGACCAGGCAAAGTCCATTGAGGCATTTCCTTATTTTTCAGAAGCGACCTGGCCACAAATGGAAAGCTCAGCAAAGTGGCCCATCATTTGAACATTTATAGCACCAAAATAATCTAAATAATTATAATCGGAAGGGCCATGGATTGACCTGGGCCTGTGGACAAGAGACGTTACAGAGATAAGAGCACAAATCCACTGTGCTGCAATTGCATTAGTTACGTTACAATTCAACGTTTTTCATTGGGGCGCACACTTTACTGTGATTTGCGATGTTTTCTGACATCTAATTCACAGCGGGCTCGTGCACTTTCCCAGTAAACGCGGAACCTTTGGACCACCTTTGGTCCGACGGTTCCAATCACATGCCAACGTTGGCTCAGCGTTACCTGTTGACTGGATAGGTGGTATTAAAATATAATGACGCGGCAGACATCGCGAGGAAGTTGTTTCCCTGGCTTAAACTGCGGTCTCAAATGCATGCGAACTAAGGCTCGGAGTAGCTGAGCGAGCCGCTGGCAAGTTGACGAGTTGACGACACAAAACAACAACAATAACATCACAATACACGTTCATTTATTTATTTTCCTGTTGGAAATTTCAACCGGAACAACTATTGTGGAAGAAGAGAGAGAGAGAGCCGTTGTAAAAAAAGCCATTGGGGGCACCTGACGCTACGGAAGGGTTTTGTGGCGGGTTTTTTTGTGTGCCCCTTTCATAGAGGGCATTGCGTATTTCGGGCCCAGCCCTTAGTGCACACACGCACGCGTTTGCCTTAGAGGTCACGTGGTGTGCGGTCTAAGCTCAGAGCACACACACACACAGAGACAAATATCACCCGCTCAGCTGTGCGTCCTGTTTGGACATGCGTTGTTGTGCCCATTGACAGTCTGTTCTCCTGTAACGCGGTCGTGGTTGCGTTCCTGAAGAACACCGCGTTATGGAAAAATCGCGTTATTAAAAAAAACATAATATAGGGCTAAAGCGCAGTCCACGATAACACGTGGGATGCGCATGCAGGCTGAACAAAGACTTGAGGCGCGTGGGTAGCATCCAGAAGTATCCAGCAGCATCCCGCCTTGTGCGATGCTACTCCGAGGCAGACTACTCGCGCGACGTACTTCTGTTCACTCGAGCGCGTTAAATCCATTTCGCGTCCGCGTTTTCACCAAAACGCGTTCCCCAATACATTCGTCGCGTTGTATCCAATCCGCGTTATGAAAGCAACACGCAGCATTCTCGAAGAACCGACTGTACGACCCCTTCACCAATCCACCCAACCGCGCACGCCGTGCGGATCGTATGGGGTTGTTTCACCGTACTTCACCACGCTGGTCAATGCGTGTTGGGTGAAGATTTAGGGAACACCTTCGCCAGCACGCGCTGACCAGTAACAACGGGCAGAAGTGGGACTGCTGTCTGCTTCCCCATCGCATAGCCGCCCCCCCATCTCTCTGACCACCCGTTTGTCCATAGCGGTCACCCATCCAATCCTCATCCAGGCTCAAGCCTGCTTAGCTTTGGAGATCTGACGCGTATGATGATGGGTGCCTTCCACCAACATTTCAACGACGCAGTTCAAACTTGCGTCGACTCATAATTATTTCATGACGGATGATACACTTGTGGACACCGTGTATGTGTAAAAAGAAAAACTCGTTACGGCTGTACCCACTCGAAGCGGGTAAGGCAACAGCGGCTGTTGTTGAGATGCTACTTTGGCCGTGAGAATGTGGAACTGCGACTCGATAAACCTATCAAAAGCGAAGTTAAATATACTGGCACTTTCGAGGACTTAACGACTTGGCAATTTTCAAGTATAGGCTTAACCACCTTTACACTTTGGTATTTTATAGCCAGTACGAGTATCCATATTTGTCCTATGGGTGTTAAGCCACGTGGTAGTAGTTTCATACCAAAATAATAGTAATTAACAACACAACCACGTGACTAGATTGTCACGTTAAAACAATTATTGTAACTTGTTTATATGTGGCCAATATATTGGTCACATTCTGACCAATACAGCGACAAGAATATTGGCATAAAACTACCACGTGGCCAAATCCAATTATATATTTTAAAAAAACTAATGGATCATTTGCCTGCGCTATTTGTGAACCCCCTGAATGGAGGGCTGGGCGATAATTAATTATAATTATCAGTGTCACAGCACAGGACGAGCAGCTTCTACGAGAAGTGCGGCTGTCAGCCACTAGGGGCGCTAAGCGTGGGTTGCCATACGATACAGCGCCGGGGGGGACGATTGAGTCCGAACTCTAGCCCATGATATAATTAGAAACGACCGCACCGTGTCATGGCGGGCGAAAATGGCAGCCGCAAGCCACATCCTGGTCTTTCTGAAGGCGGGAAACCCCCGTCCATAAATGCCAAGCCCAGCATGTCCAAAAGGTGAGACTTCGTTGGGTAATCGAGCCAATAGTCATCGGTTACTTGAGATATTCAGATTTCTCACTTCCACAGCAGAGCTGTAGTGAAAAGAAACCCCCTATTTGGTGGCACGGTGGATATTCCACATTCTCATGACGGGGTACAAGTCTCTTCGTCTCAGAGTGGTCAAGGCGACAATCCCCCCCCCAAAAAAAATTCAAAACCTTCCATCGAAGACAATTTGTATTCAACAATGTGGCTTAAATATGCACACCTGACCCTGGCAGTGTTACCTTTACAGATGTATGTTCTCAGACCCATATGTTGCACTTGCTGTATCCCAGTGCAATTCTAAGCACGCGTGTCTCCATTCTTCTTTGTGCACTCTTCAGCTTTTGTTCCACGTTCTTTGTCAATGTCCATGTTTCTGTTGTGACTGTCTAATTATAACTCTTTAATAATGGATGATACCTCTATGGACACCCTGTATATACAGCACACACATGTTATGGACTGTATGTGCTCCACGCTATGTAGTGTGTTAGTGACCCCGGGCGGTGGGGTAAAGTGTGGGTGCTCACACCGCTTCCGACTCGTCTGGTCAGCGTGGTTGGCAAGGCCAAAATGCCCTCTAGTGGAGGTCACTCCACCAGCAGTGGCATGGGCAAGACATCGTTGTGCTGTTTTGTATTTGTTCAGTGCTGCTGTCAGTTTCGTGGTGCCAGCGCAATGATTCCAACCACATGCAAACGTTGGGCCAACGTTGGCATGTTTACGGGGGGGGGGGGGCACAAGGCTGAGTGAATGCCCAACCGACCCTTGATCTACTACCCAGGCACACGTTTTCCTTAAGGCAATGCATGACCCACATGCTCCAGTGGGTCACAACAATGTCAGGAGGTGTATTACATGTTTCTACTCTTCTCGACAGTTGCGTGAGTATAGTTTGAGCTCTAAGCTGGGGGCTTGACAAATTTTAAGATTAGAAACAAACACACGAATTGTTAGTTGTGCAGTCATTGATGGTCTCGCCGAAGGCCACACACCCTTTGTTACGCCCGAATAACGAACTGGTTTTAGCCAACCACTGACTGAATTCCAGAATTGTGATCCCAGGACGCAGCAGCGTCATCTCTCAAAGCACGTGGCTGCGGCTAGAGGGCGGCAATCATTCGGGGCCACCAGGCCCCCTTGAAGGGACATCACCGCCCCCTGCTGCTGCCCATTGAAAGGTGACGAATCAACACGGCAAAATCAAATAAACATTCGGTGTTCTTGGAGGATGTAAATAACTAAACAGATAAGCGGGCAATACGTCCCCTTCATATCTAAATCTGTTTCTTTGCGGAAAAATTCAAGATTTTTTTTTTTACAAAACAACGACCTCACGGCCTTGCGGGAAGTGCATACTTTGCGCAAGCATTGATTCAATAGAAGTTAGATAAAGCTTTATAACTGAAAGTAATGTAACCTACTTTGGTTTGAATTTTTTAGCGCCCTGAAAATAAATACGTCAGAAAAACAGATCAAATATATCAAAAAGATAATTCAGGAACCGTATTGACAGTGGTACAACATCATATACATGTTTTAAAACTAACTTCACAACATCAACCACGAAGGTTATACGAGAAGAAAAATATGATCGACTGAAGTTTCGCAAAAATGGCTTTTCTTGGGAGTAGAGAGATTGGTGCGCATTTAAATATCGCACTTTACGCTGCTGCCGTGAGGAAAACAGTACGTGTCAAGCAAGGTGACAATCGGCGTACACACTTTTGTATCATTACGACCTTAAACTGGATGAGGCAGACATATACGGTACGTATCACGATTCTATCGTCTGCGACAATGGAAAATATTCCCACGAACTTCATTCATTGATTCTTCAACCCGTGCCGAGGAATCTGTTTGCCATTGCAGGTAATAGTAACACTACAGACAATACTATCATTCATAATGATCATGATGTATGCTTTACATCGAGCACTGCGCGTCGTTAATTTAAATTCAGATAGGGTACAGCCTGCCGATTTTACCATGTATCATTCCAATTACGACCCATTCTCGCGAGTGACGTCAGGGGCATCTTTGACATCCACTCTGAAGCAGACGGGCTCGGAAGTTTGCGGGCCCAAAACACTTCCCCTCTCTGCTTCTTAACGCGCCCATCGCTCGACACCCACCCGCCTGGGATTCTTAACGCCAATCCACCACGCCACGTACGAAGCAGCTTCTCCTTATCCTCATCATCATCACCATCCTCATTATCCTCCTCCCAGCCAGCAGAGGTCCACCGCACAGCGCACAACTTTTGAGTGCGGCAAAATAAACGAATTGATCCAATCATCACCAGCGCCGTTGTAAAAAAAACACACACACACGGTCGCTTATGGAATCTAAGCAAGGCTGCTCAACATCGATCACACCGACTTTGCGGAGACATTTTTATAAATTAGTTTGTAAAGCAAACTCTCTCTGACACGATTGATATAATTGTTCAATAGCGTGCCGGCTGAACCACGACAATTTGTAAAGAAAGCATCTTGAAAATGCTCCCGTGTCTGTTGACCCTGTAAAGCAGACGGGTTGGGACAAATCCGAAAATGAGTCTGGAAAGAATAATACACTGCAGGTAGAGAAAAAAAACTCATCGTCACATATATTCGGTGCATTTGAAAAATCATAGGAGGTAGGTCGCCTTTTTCAACGCTTTTCCAAAAAAGTTATACATCGTATTACTGATTTCTACATCCCAGTAAAACATGCCATTGGTGGCCAAAACATTCCATGTTTAGTGGGATATTGCCCCCCTGCCCATAAGCAAATCTTCTTGCATGCATGCACTCCATGTCGTCAGCACACCTCACATGCCAAGCAGGCTCGAGCCTGGAGAGTTCCTGGGCGAGCGAACACCATGCGTGGCAGGTGTTATAGGCTGCTGCGGGGCTGCTGGGCGAGCAGCAGTGTGGTGAAGTATGGTCAACCCCCAAAACCTGCGTGGGGAGAGGGAGGGTTTTTTCTCTCTCCAGGTGCTCTGGTTTCCTTCCACGTGTATAATGAACGCTCGTCGTGAATTGGCTGACAAGGTCTTTAAATCAAAACCCAAATGTAACAGGACCCTCCTGAGAGAGAGTCATACGACTCAGTATGGCTCTCCTGAATAGTTCAGTAAATTATTCTTATTAAACTTCATCCATTAGCACATCGACAAGGGCTGAACGTGTCCAAAGTTCTATTTATATGTGCGACAAGTTTTAAATATAAACCTAGAAGATAGGTAATTGTTTTTTCGTCACGTCATTTTGAAGTTGGTCGTACATCGAATCACCGACTGCTGCACGCGTAAGTTTCACGCGGATTCCATCTCTGTACGATCCACCAACCCCCCCCCCATCTCCATGTGACGAGTAATTTCTGTGTCGGGAAGTCAGTGCAACAACTCAATTTACCTTCCGTGGCAGGCAGCAGTGCTGATGATTATTTTTTGGAGAAGCCGAATCCGATGAGCAACTTTGCTTTTGTGCAAGCACGCTTGCTCGGTCACGTGACGCGGCGTTGTCAGCCCCCCCCCTCCCCCCCTCTGAAACAGACACCAGGCCACCTTTGGGGGAGGGTCCGTCACAATGATGTGCCGTCAATCCCGGGGGGTGTCGCAAAGGGGGAGCGGGGGGGGGAGGGTCACACGGGGGAGAGAGGCACCCAAGCCGTTTCTCATTGTCATTTTCTCAGGGCCTGATCAAGACCGCTTGTGTTGCGATCGAAACGTCGTGGGTTATTTTATTTTATTCTTTAAAAAAATTCTACGTGACTTTACCGAAAGAACCAATAATATGAGAGATGGCCACGCGAACCCACGGCAGTTTACAGTTTTGCAGAAGTTGAACCCCCCCACCACCACCAATCCCGCGGATAATTGGCAGTAAGTTCGCGGATAAATCCCGCGAGAAATTAGTCTCCCCCCCACATCTCGTCACACCGGGTTACTCTACACAGCAGCCGTGTACCAGTTTTAGCTATTATTTAAAATCGTCAATTCGGTGAGATTGTTATGATTATTACGTGCGATCTTGATTACGGCAAAGCTATCCCTGTTTGCTTTAGTTATCCACCGGTGGGTAGTGTATAGCCAGAGAAAGGGGGCATTTTTCTCTGATCTCAATGTTTTAGGGATACTCATTCATGGTCCCTGTGCCGTGATTTTATGGCCGAGTGTCTTTTTTTAGAAACAAAATCTGCTTATTTTCCCTAATCCCTTGTGCCGTGAAACAAGGCAACTTAAGCCTAAAAACAGGCGTCACGTGGTGCACGTGTTCCGCTCGTGATAGCTGTTAAGCAATTCTATTGCCATGGGAAATGCTTTCGATACGATTCCAGATATTGGTGACAAAATAGGAGGGCATGTACAAATATTACTGTAAGGTTATGGCCACGTGGCTGTGGTTAGGCATAATGTTGTAGCTTTGGCTCGGTCTTGCTTTTAACACTTTCCACCTGGGATTAGGTTATCGTCAGGACTAAAATGGAATAATGTGTCGGTTCGTGGCCTAACGATGCCACAAACCCAAACAATCTTAGCTACACATACGGTTTAGGACCAGCGTTCGGGGTTAAAGTTATCACTATACCGTTGTCGGAGTTCTGAACGGCGTTAGCTGTCGAGTAGGTTAACGTGCGCTCTCGACTGGGATTGTGGTTAGATTCAGGGTTAAGTCTCTAACCGCGGTTAGCATTGGCGTCGACAGTTTGTTGAAGTGTGGGCTTTAACGTTCCGGTGAGTTGCTATTGTCAGGTGGCAAGGATCAATGGCAAGGATCAATCTCATATATAACAAAGTGCGCCCGGCGTAACGGGAACGAGGTTCGCACGCTCACCGCGTCGCTGGAAAACATCCCCGCTCCGTTTTATCCGCATTAAAATCCCGCGCCACGCGCTCAACAACCCAAAGCCCTTTGCCTCCGCACATCGGACGAAAAAAACCAACAACATTACAAATAGATTGAAGGTCAGGGTACGAGACTCGCACAAGGCCACGCGAACACGCCATCACCCTTTTTGGCATGGGTAGCCTCGGCTGTTCG
>CM025607.2:15982859-16000619 GCA_014621495.2 Entosphenus tridentatus | reverse complement strand
ACAGCACGTGTAACAGGTTTGGCGGTGCAACCAGAATCGCGGTTGTGTGCTTCTCATATATAACAAAGACAAAGATCCCCCGTGGAGCCTCGACAGACTGTCGGGGCAAGTGCTGTTAGCGAGCACCTATGAAGGCCGGCACGGCACACGAGAGTGTGCGTGGCGAACACCACGTACGGCCGCCTTTGTCTCCCTAGTGACGGTGCTTACACATCGCACCAGGTACTCATTTGAGGCTGAGTCGACCTAAGAGAGCCCCCTGGACCGGTTCAGACAATCGTCAATGGTGTTGGCCGTGAGCGGGAATTGAAGTAGGGGCGCCAGGTTCGTAGCGCAGCGCGCTAACCGCTACACCACCGCTCCCGTTAGGCAGGACAACCAGCACCACCCACGCACACGCGCACACAAAGATCCCCCGTATAGCCTTAACAGACTGTAGGGGAAAGTGCTGTTAGCGAGCACCTATAAAGGCCAGAACGGTACACGAGGGGGTGGGTGGCCAGCACCACGCCCGACCGCCTTTGTCTCCCCAGTGGCGATGTTTACACACCGCACCGGGTACTCATTTGAGGCTGAGTCGACCTAGGGGAGGCCCGGGACCGGTTCAGAGAATCGTCACTGGTGTTGGCCGTGAACGGGAATCGAACCCGGGTCGCCGGGTTCATAGCGCAGCGCGCTAACCGCTACACCACCGCTCCCCACACACGCGCACACACACGCACGCAACACCCCAACCAGCCGTGTCTCAGCCCCAGTGCCGGCGCTATTCTTCACACCGTGCTCAACTTTTCGTAGTTGCGTGCGTAGTAACGCGATATTGTGTATAAATACATTTGGGCAATGTCGCGTTGCGTGCATCGGATCGCGCTAACATTGTACGTGGGATAATGCACATCCGGTACGTCGATTGAAAGCTTTTGCCATCCCTCGCGGTCCTCCCATAAACGAATTGCAATGTCACGATCTCTACTTGCACTTTGCGCCTCCGATTAACGGTTGTCGTGTGTACGGTGCGCGAAAGAAGTTCAGCACGCGTGCCCACGTGCGCGCTCCTCTACTCCCGGGGCACCGTCCCCCACCCTTCAGGCCGCCGCTCCACCGTCGGTCTCGGCCACTTCGAGCAACGCCTCCTACCCAACACGACGTCTCCCGAGCTGCGATTCCCTTCGCTGGTCCGCGCCCGTCGTGTCCCCGTGTCTCTGGGTAGTTCCGAGGGTGCCCCCCTCGCCCATGCTTGGTCGCACGCTCATTTCGGCCCTTTGTCCTGACCAGAGGTCGCAAACGGGTTTTGATTCCTTACCCGTACCCGGCCGCACCAGGGTCGCAAACGGGTACCCGTACCCGGCCGCACCAGGGTCGCAAACGGGTACCCGTAACCGGCCGTACCCGTACCCTACCCGTACCCGGCCGGGTACGGATAAGGTACGGGTATCGGGTACCTGATTGCGACCTCTGGGATGAAGCCGTGTTGCAGGCGCGGGTGGGTTGATTCTAGGAACTTGAATTGTGAGAAGAGACAAGACGTTGGGAAATGAGTGACAAACGGTTACTCACCAGTGACTCACGGCCTACCCGTACCCGGCCGCACAAGGGTCGCAAACGGGTACCCGTACCCGGCCGGGTACGGGTCGCCGGGTATCGGGTAGGGTACGGGTACCCGGTTGCGACCTCTGGTCCTGACCCTGTCCCGTGGTGCATCATATCCACGTGCGTTTCAAAGGATAAATGGGGGGCCAACAAATCAATAATTGGGTGCGTGGGTGCATTAGCCCGTTGTACGGCACTCGTGCCCTTTAGGTAAGACATTGGGCGTGCGTACAGTACTGAACGTACGTGGTAAGCAAGCTCACCCCCAACCCCGCCGTGGGGTTCTGCGGGAGGGTGACCTCGCCAAAATTCCATTCCAGTGAGGCAGCTTCGTATTTTACCAAAGACCAACCCCTCCATATCCCGCCCCCCAACCCCAGGTCGCTCCCTTTCTCCCTGCGTGCAGCTAGGACACCGACCCAGGCCGTATTCTGTGCGTGTACATTGCACGGGGGCATTTGTCAGTGCACTGCTGGATGAGGGCTTTCCCCCCCCCCCACCCCCCCGACTCCGATACCATGGCGGTCAGTGCTGGTCGCTGACAATGCATAGAACATCGGCACGTCTACCGTGGAACCCGCTTGCACTGACCCCTCTGCGGCTCAACGCATTAGGCTGCGGCAGTCTGCAGCCCCTGCTATGATGACGCCTTTTGGCGTCATCTGGTCGAACACCATATGAGACTAGGCTCCAAAGAAAGCTGTCTCTGGTGTGGACCAATCAGTTTCAAAGACAATGCATAAATGATCAGAGTATTGTTTTTTGTTTGCATACGACTGCAAGTATTGTGGTTAATGTAAGCATGATTCCTTGCAAAAGGTGTCAGTTTTGTTGCCAGAAAAAAGGGGAAAACCCCTATTAGTATATTTTGGTACTGGCAAAGGAGGTCCCATGATGAAATGAGAATAGGTTTTACCCTTTCTGACAATGGAACAGCGGGTGTTAGGATGTTCAGATGCCAAATAGATGGCGTGTGCAAGGCATCGAGTCTGCGTTAACCACACGTGCCTGTGGCCAAACGTGCAAACAAACGTGTTCTGATAATGATGGATGCGTTGTCTTTGGAACTGCTTAGCCTGTGCTAGAGACAGCAGCCTTCTTTATGGCCTTGCCTCACCAGTGTCAGACCCGAGAACGCCAAAAGGCGAACAGCACAAAGCCGATGCAAGAATCGGAACACTCGTAGCGATTATGCCTACGGGACCTATTTGCCAGTATCCCAAATCATGAAAAATAAGAATATGTGTTACCCTTTCTGGCAATAAAACAGGTACATTTGAAGCTTTCGTGACTGCAGAGTATAGGTGTTTAGATGTTCAAACACCCAAGGACTGTGCAGGCCCCCGATTTGGGCTTTTGAGGTGTCAAGCGATCTCGCGCACGATCTGGGCGTTTAGTCAGCCATCGGCTGCGAATGTCACATCGTGCGCCGGTTCCAAATGAACAGACGTCACACACGCGGCAAAAGTGTGCCCCGTGTCTGCGCGGACCAGACCCGTGCAAGAGACGGGAGTCGTAACGTGAGTGAGACTCCAAACCGGGCGAGGGGACAAAAAAGCGAGGTGCCCAGTTACACCGACAGCTAATGATTTCTCGCCTGTCTGCGCGAGCTCTATTGAACCCCTCGTGTGGATGGGTTTGCTCCACGCACTGAAGCTCAGCTTGCTCCCTGTGTCCCGCACTTCCATGTAAGTCGCGGAATGGCTCAAATATAGTTGATGAAGGGTCCCCCACCCCCCTGTCAAAGATAATCGAAACTCGGTGAGGCCCTTTTTCCCATGGAAATGATGGTCATTAAATGGCTCAAATATAGTTGATAACCCCCCCCCCTCCTGTCAAAGATCATTGGAACTCGGTGAAGAAGCCCTTTTTCCCATGGAAATGATGGTCATTATGTATTCTGAGCCACACCGACCACGCAATACTTGTGCAATCATCATGATCGTGAGCCATGATCTGTCCACTGCTGGATGAACGCCTACCAAAGTCATTTTCATCTCTCACAGTCCATCAATGCAACAATCCATCCGCCACTTGCACACGACCTCATTTCGTCGTTCCATCTCCAAGGTGGCCGTTCTCTCTCTCTCTCTCGGGGGGCACGTTCCTTCCGTCCTTTGGCTGCTACTTTGTCGTTAGTCTCGGCCACCGGCTGTCATCCCTGAGTTGTATTGAACCCGAATGTATCAGCCGGGAAGTGGCAGTGGCGTTTATACGTTGTTGCCTGTAACGAAAGCACCTTGGAGGTGGAGTTGGTGGTCCAAGGCTGGACCCGCCACAGTAAATGATGTGCACGGGTTGCGAAACTTAGGAAGCCAATGGAGCTATGCGCTTTAAAAATTAAAAACGAATTTGTTTAAAACAAGCGTGTTGTGTTTAGTTTGTTGTTTTTTTCCCTCCAGCACCTCCGAGTGGCACGGTTGGCTACGTACGGAGCGAAAGAAGTTCATACGTACACACACGTTCAATAAAAACTTTAATGTCGACCAACACTGGCAATTATTTACCGAACATTCGAACGTCACGAGCAAGACCATCCAGAAAAATGACTTTCCTCTAGAACTGCTTTCAGTATTTTAGTTCATTGTTCTCTCCCCTCCGACACCTCCGACAGGCACGGTTGGCTACGTACGGGTGCGAAAGGAGTTCGGCGTACACATGCACGTACCAAAAATCGTCTTTGAAACCGATGACAACGAGGCATTCCTGGAGAAGCACGAGTGATTGTAATTTTTTTGCAATTTTGCTAATGTCGTGCCGCGGCTAGGGAAGTTTACTCGAGGTATCTCAGACGCATGGGGCATTGTTGTCGCGCTGCTAGATGAGGCACAGACCGATATTTCACTTTGTCAGGGAGGGGTGTCTGTTACATTTCCATGACGTGGCACGTAATGAATAATTCGCTGTTGAATTGCGACCGCTTGCTCGTCGTCGGTTCATACTAGGCTACGTAACGCGATACGGTGATGCCCCTGAAACCCCCCCCCCCCCGGGTTCGGGCCCCCCACCCCCCCCCCCCCCCTCCCATGTGACCACCTATATCCATCTGGCCTCGCTTTTACAACAGGCAGGCCCAATGTACGTTGAACTTCTTTCGCACCGTACGTAAGCCAACCGCGCTAATCGGAGGTGCGGGGGAAGGACAACAAACTGAGCGCGAAAAAAGTAGTTCGAAAGAAATGAGCTTTCAATCTTGATGTTTTTTTTTCATAAAGTGCATAGCTCCAGTGGCCTCCTGATATCGGAAGGAAGAAGCGTTCCGGACGGCCGCAGGAGCGCATCTGAGAGCGCGTGACGCAGTGACCGTCTTTCGTCAGTGATGAATGCGCGTTGGTAAATCGTTGCCAAATTCTGAGATGGGAGGTAACTCGGGAGCCACCGCAGCCATCGGGGCTACGCGATAGGCAGCACAGATCGGGGCAGCAATACAAATTGTTCTTCTGTACTTCTATGCTGCTGCATCCACGCTCTCCGTCTTCACCGAACCCACGTTTTCCATCGAGACTTACTATTATATCGTTAAGCCGCACTGACCGGTGTGGTGCGATACGGTCAAATAAGCCCCACAGACCCGCACAGCACTGGACTGACATCAGTGGAGTGGCAGGAGGTCTGTGCGTGTACAAGAAGCGATGGGATAGTGGTGGGTGCCCTTGGGGAGGCAGGGTGGATGGCGTTGTGTGATGGTGTGCGATGGTGCGCAGATTGCGTGGGGACCGGATCGCGGAGGTATCACGGTTAGCGCACTGCGCTACGAACCCGGCGACCCGAGTTTGATTCTCGCTCATGGCCAACATCAGTGACGATTATCTGAACCCAATTATGGGCCTCCACGAGGTTGACTCAGCCCAAAATGAGTACCTGCTGCGTTGTGTAAACATTGGCACCGGAGACACAAAGGCGGCCTGGGCGTGGTGCTGGCCACCCAAACCCTCGCGTGCCGTGCCGGCCTTCATAGGTGCTCGCCAACAGCACTTGCCCCAAGAGTCTATTCAGGCTTTAGGGGGGATCTTTGTCTTTGGTTGGGTTTGGTGGGCATGGGTCGTTGGCGTCGTTGGTTCTTGGGTAAGAGCCCCTTCGCCCTTGGGCCCTGGTGGGGAGATGTGAAAAGCAGTCTCAATTGTGGGGTTAGAACACCTTCTTGGTTCTTTCGGTAAAGTCACGTAGAAGGGAAGTAATAAAATAATAAAAATAAAACATAATAAAATAATTCTCACGACGTTTCGGCCACAACGCAAGCAGCCGTCCTCAGGTGAAACCAGGTCTGTCGAGGCGACAGCGTCTGAATGAAACAGCACACGTGCTTGGAGCATATATATAAGCTGGGTTGGAAGGGGGGGGGGAAAGGGGCGCCTTGACAAAATAATTTGCATATCAAGAGGAATTAGAACACGTTTTATTATTTGTTGCGATGTGTTCCAGTTTATTTTGTCTTCCCCTCCAACAAGAAAGACGCATGGCAAAGGGGAACTGGGGACTGGTGAAGTGTCCCTGGTAAAAAAAATGATTTGAATTAAAAAAATCTACACCCGGTATTCCAGAATAAACCTTGGCAGATGGTGCAACGATTTCAAATGGTGCGCACGATTAATTTTATTTTTCTCTCGCTCTCTCTGGGGAGACACTTAAGCCCAACACGCACTCAATCATTGCCTGTTACACTACGGATAAAGCAGTTGGATTTTGCAGAATTGGCATTTATTTCGTGGTGTTTTGTCTTCGGGTGGAGGCACCAGGATTCATCAGTGTCTCGCTCCCTCTTGGACTCCTAATAATGATTGAAAATAATATACCCTGCAGCATTTGTCAATCCACTGCTGGATGAACGCCCGCCCACGCCTTGTTTGTAATGGGAGGAGGGGTTTGTTCGTCCATACTTTACCACGCTGGTCAGTTCCGAGTTGGTGAATTGAAGTGGGGGGGAGGGGGGTGTTAACATCACCGCTGGTGTTAGCCCGTGGCCGAGAATCAAACTCGGGTTGATGAGTTCACAGCGCATTTCGCCGTCAACTTACGCCACTGATCCTCCGCCCACCAACCCCCCAGTAGGATACACGTGTCGAGTCAAATCTCTCAATCTTCGGCGCTACGTATCCGTGGGTTTGTGGCTGGCATGGAGCTCGCCAGTAAATCCGGCGACCCGGCGCGAAACGGTGAGTGGATGGTTGACGCAGAGAGGGCAGCGACGATCGTAATGAACGCGAGACGTGCACGCGTAGGGCGATGTTGTGCTGCCTGCACGAGGCGGTACTGCAAGCAGGTTGGAATCTTTCGCTTCTTCTTCTTCCCCTCAGGATTTTCTGTCGCTATTTTGGTTTCCTCTTCATGGCACGTGTGCTCCATCTAAATTGGACAAACTTCCAAAATTCATGGCCTTCTTGAAAAGCGGTCTTCAATCCTGTGCGAGGCCTCCTTAGCAAAAACATTCAATTTATTGTGATACATTTATCTGGTTTTATTCCACGAGCTGCTATCTATCTCGCCATTCAAGTGTATTCTACATTTATCGTTTATGTAGGCCTCGGTCTCGTGAACAACATCTCTCACTGCGTCAACTGCTTCACGTTTCCCTTTTTTCTTCTACGTTCCTCCGGTTTTGCGACACCTCTTTGGTTAACATCTCGCCACGGTGGCTAGGAGATGTTAACTACCTCGCCTGCTATACAGGAGGTCGTGGATTAGATCCCGACCCTGACACCTGTATATTTCGAGTTTGCGGTGTCTCTCTCCCCGTGGTTGCGTGAACTTTTCCCCGGGTCCACCAGCTTTTCCCTCCACATATAGAATCAACATGCGAGTATTTTGCTGCGAGAAATTTCCACGTGATGACAAGCCACTTCGTTGAGCTATCATTTGTAACCAAGTCGCTTCTGAAAAAGAGCTACATAGCTCAGTGGGCCTTCCCTGGTAAAAAAAAAATGCTTTAAATAGTGATAGTTTTAGTTCGATGACGTTTATATTCTCATCTCCACATTGGAACGGTGGCACGGTGGTCAACGCACTACGAGCCCGACTACCTGAGTTTGATTCCTGGCCGAGATTGCATTTCGCTGCACCCCCTTCTGCTCCGCAGCAGCCCCTAGCAACCTGCTGTGCATGGCGGTCACCCATCCAAGCGCTGTCCAGCCTCTACTCAGCTTCGCTTCCGAGATCTCTCCGAGATCGGGCTCGTTCCGGGTGTTTTGGTCACTCGCACTACAGCACTTCGCACCTCCGATTATCACGGTTGGCTGCGTACGGTGCGAGAGAAGTTCAACATACTGCACTCCGCAGTGACCGTCAAATAACGTCCCCATACATTGAACGTATCCCCCCTACGTGGCACTATACATAGGCTGCATGGGTATTTCCCCGTCACTCGAAGCGAGCGGGATGGGTACACCCCCGCATCCCTCCCCAGGATGTGGCTCAGACAGCCTTCACATCCAAACATAGCAATGGAGCCTGACACGTAAGCCCCGCGTGTGTGTGTGTGTTAACGTGTGTGCGAGTGAGCGTGTGTGTTGCCTGGCAAGCGGTAGCCTAGCGGTTAGCGCGGCTGCGCTACGAACCCCGGCGACACGAGTTCGATTCCTGCTCGTCGGCCAACACCAGGTGACGATTATCTGAACCGGTTCTGGGCCTCCACAAGATCGACTCAGCCTCAAATAAGTACGCGGTGTGTAAACATCGCCACCAGAGAGACAAACGCGGCCGGGCGTGGTTTTGGCCACCCTTCATAGGTGCCCGCGAGCAGCACTTGTCCCAACAGTCCGTGAAGGCTACACGGAGGGGATCTTTGTCTTTGTGTTGCCTGTGCAACACACACACTCACACACCACCGCGTGTGTGAGCGCAGGGGGCGGTGTGGGTGCTAAAGCCCAGAACGTCCGAATGCCTTTGTCTCTCAAGGGTTAATGTTTACCACGGCGCAGCAGGTACTAATTTTAAGCCCGGGTCGGATGGCGGTTTTGTCGCTGGAGAACATTTTGCACAGCCGAGAGTCGAATCCCGGGACTTGTCGGCATCGATGTTACCACCTGCCGCACCGCAGAACCTCGTGCGAATTAACAAGTACAACAGATCTCGATTTAAAGCTTTCGTGACTGCAGGGATTCATCTTCTTGGTTCTTTCGGTAAAGTCACGTAGAAGGGAAATAATAAAAGAATAAAAATAAAACATAATAAAATACAATTCCGGCCACAACGCAAGCAGCCGTCCTCAGGTGAAGAACAGGTCTGTCGGAAAGACAGCGTCTGAATGAGCACCACCAGGCTTGGCAGCGTATATTTAAGCTGGGTTAGGGGAGGGAGCCTTGACAAAGGAATTTGCATATCAACAGATTAATTTAGCATATTTATGGAAAATGCAGATATGGGATTATTCACTACTTGTGGAATGCGTAGGAGGTGGGGGGGGTCTCAAAGTCATATTATGCCCGTGCATTATGTAGGATTAGCAGCAACAAAGAGAGGAAGTAGGGTTAGCAGTAATAAAGGGAAGGAATTTTAATAGTAAGGAGCTGCAGCAGCCTTCTACGTGACTTTACCTAAAGAACCAAGAAGAAGTACAACAGACGCTGTCTCCCTGACAGACCTGTTCTTCACCTGAGGACGGCTGCTTGCGTTGTGGCCGATACGTCGTGAGAATTATTTTATTACGTTTTCTTTTTATTATTTTATTACTTCCCTTCTACGTGACTTTACCGAAAGAACCAAGAAGAAGTACAACAGATCTTTCGTAAGTCCGCCACTGGCCGGATGAGGGCCGCCCCATGCCTTGCGTGGGTCACGTGAATTCTTCGATGTCCCATGATTCACCGCGCAGGTCAGCGCTGGCGGTGGTGAAAAGCAGGCAGCCTGCATTGTTGGAGTCTTTAGTGCCGTGCCACGATCGATGTTGCTGCTCCTGCCCCTCCGTTGACGTCGTGGCCCCGCAAGAGCCGATACAACACCTTGTTTATGCATTGGTGGCCACCCATTCAAGCGCGTAACCGGGCTCGATTTCTGCTTAGCTGCTTCCGAGCCCGAGCGAAATTGGACACGCATCTCGGGTGATCTGATCTTATTGCCCGTCTCACTAACAGACGGCAAAAGCTCGCGGGGAAACCCTCTGTGTGTGCTTTTGGCCACTGATGGCCGGATATTTGAGTACCGCACGGATTCCCCGGTTGCGGAGTCACGGGGTAAAGGATCGTTCAAGTTTCGTGGAACAAACATAGCCACGGGTCAAAGAGGCATGCACCGTGGGGCGAGGAGTGTCACGCGTAATGCCGCGGGTGATTTGTACGCGGCGTTCCCTTCGTAAGGCCCTCGTAGCCTGGGGCTGCGTCGCACTGCCCGGCCATTCCGAAGATCCCTCGCTCCCTTACCTCCCCCCACCCCGGACCGATTCCTTGGCGATGCTCCACATCTCTGCGATGCACCGGCGTGGTCAAACGTTGGTGCAGGTAGACGCTGAAAGCGGTCGAGCACGTGAAGCGCTAAGTTCGTCGCGTTACCAAGGTGGTACAAGTATCCGTAATGATAGATCCTGTTTTTTTCTTCTTAGTTCTTTCGGTAAAGTCGCGTAGAAGGGAGATAATAAAATAATAAAAATAAAGCATAATAATTTATTTTTATATTTTCTTTTATTATTTTCCTTCTACGTGACGTTACCAAAAGAACAAAGAAGATGAATCCCTGCAGTCACGAAAGCTTTAAATCGAGATCCTGTTTTCTCTATTCTCTCAGTAGGTATTGGCCTCCGAGCCCGCACTCGCCAGCATTGGGGAAGTGTGGTTAAAATAACACGCGCGGCATGGAGAGGTCCGCACCTTCGATAAACACGGTTGGCTACGCACGTTGCGAAAGAAGTTGAACGTGCATACATACATAAACACAGGGATTGCTTTACCCTGTGTATGAGTTGAGCATATTTTGTCTGTTAGCGCCTCTTCAGCAGTTTATAATAATCATGGTGCTCTTAACGTCTCCACATAAATCCCGGGGTGGATTGCGACTGGAATTGAACCGTTCACTTAAAGATGGATGAGCACCGGGCGCGGCGACAGGAGCTTGTGGGCGACGTGCCGTCAAGCCACAACGGTGACCCCATCTGACCCCTGTTGTGATAATCCCTGGCAAAACCCGGGAGGTTAGGGTCATGTCAAAGTTCACGGCAAAAAAAAAAATGCGCACTTTCAATGATTCTCGGAATTTTAGTGTTAAACAACGCCTCCGATTAGCACGGTTGTTTACGTACGGTGCGAAAAAAGTCCGGCATACGTACGTGCAACGCGTGCAGCGGTGTAGAATTGCTGAGCAACTCCGAGGGGACGGTGAAGTTGGAGCAAGGAGCGAAACACCACGAAGGTGATGCGATGGATTCTACGGCGAGGGTTAAATCCGTGGCTGTGGGGTTAAATATGTCGAGGGTTAACCCCATCGTGCACTGGCTGGGCTCATAAGTTTGAGTTCTGGTGAGGGTTCTGGTTTGTTTGTAATGGATTGCTGGAATGTTTTATAACCGATTTTTTTTCTTCCAGAAAAATCCGAATTCACTCTTGAGACTCTCTTGTGAACGAATTGCTACGAGTGAAATATCATCATCATCATCATTGGACCTCCTTTGCCAGTACGAAAATATAATAATAGGGTTTTTCCCCTTTTTCCTGGCAACAAAATTGAAACCTTTTTTTTACGAGGATTCATATCTGCATTAACCACAATACCTGCAGTCAAATGCAAACAAAAAACACACGATGATAATATATGCATTGTCCTTGAAACTGATTTGTCCACACCAAGGGACGGCTTTCTTTTGAGCCTCGACCCAATTGGTGCTCAACCAGAGGACGCCAAAAGGCGTCCAGCTCAAAAACAATGCACTATCAAAGTAATGAGGGCTCGGGGTGAGCATCTACATCATTGGACCTCCTTTGCCAGTACCAACATATCATAATAGGGTTTTTCAGTTTTGTTGCCAGGAAAAAGGGGAAAACCCCTATTATTATCATCATCATCAGCCATGATTAACCCAAAACCTCTCACAAACCATCGCCATTTCTCACGGTCCATAAGGTGGGATGCGAGTTGGGTGAATGCCGGTCATTTGTGAAGTGTTTGCGAGCCCCGATGAGCATTGGAAAGTGTTTTTGGAAAAGTTTCCCGTCGTTTGGTTGAGTGCGTTCAACGGTTCCGACTCCTGCGCGCATCCGTTGCGAGCGATAGCGGCCCCAGACAGCAGGCCGGAGTCGTTTCTCGAAAGTCACCCGCTTAATAAGTGCTTGGCACGTGTTCTCTAGAGTTACGTATTCACATGACGCTGAGCGTTGCTCGCTGTGAACAAGTTGCACACCATGTCATGTCAAGATTGCGCGCCATAATTTGCGTGAGAAAAAAGAAAAATCCCACTTTTTATTTACCCAGAGTATCTTCCAAATAAATGCAATATCCTAAGGTGTAAATTTGTAGGACGACTTGAGTTCTCACATTACACATGCCGTGTTTAGGTTTTAACATTCGTGTTCACAATGACAGTCGCAACTGGAGACGAATACACGACTGACCCCGATGCTGGCGTTGAATTCGACAGGGCGGCTGCGTGACGGTCAGATACGCTACGTTGTACGATAATGCACTGAGCGCTCATCCTGCCATACTGCACTGCTCTTATTATCCGCAACATCCTGGATTATATAATCCCAGAGCCACATCTGTACATTTAACGTTTGCGTGCACAATTTATTTCCGTGACGACGCCTCTTATTCGTTGGTTCTTTCGGCAAAGTCACGTAGATAGATTCTCACGACGCGCAGATTTCATCCCCAATGTTCTGCGGCCTCTCCGTCATCGACGTTCGCCTCCGTCGCTTTCTGCGTCCAGAAACGTGGAAAATCCCGCCAGCGTCCGCGTCTCGCTCTCTCGTCCCATGCGACGTTTATCTACAAAGGTGTCGTCGGGGTGGTAAACACCGCGACACCGCCACGCCGCGTTGGCACAAGAATAGGAATGGCGCGATCGGCATTCCTATTCTTGCCCGCCGTGTCGTTTGTGCCCGACCCACGTGGGGTGGGTGAGGGGGGGGGCGGCCGTGTCACGGCGGCCTCCGTTCAGCTGCCGCGAATCGAACTTGTCGCACCTCGTCGGCCGTGGAGATCCCTGGGTGATTTGTGAACCTTTGCGCCGGGGATGTCCCCCGGTCGTGGCGGTCGTGGCGGTCGTGGTGGCGGTGTGGCCAGTATCGTGACGACTGTGGGAAACGAAGGGGGTTGGGCAAAGGTGGTGCTGGCCATCCAATACCCTCGAGTGCCATTCCAAACTTAACAGGTGCTCGCTAAAGTACGTCATACGCCTCCACTAAACGCTCCAACGTGCGTCTGTCTATGGTGCGCACGTGTACGCATGGCATGCGCATGTCCGCACGCGTGTGCACGGACGCATTTCGATAACTCGTGTGTAGGAGCCTCAGGGAGTGGTGGCGGGAGTGGTCAGCGCGCTGCACCGTGACCCCGTGACCTGCATTCGATTCCCAGCCACGCGAACGCCAGTGGCGAGCGATATGCCTCTCTGGTATTGGTCCTGTGCCCCCTTTCACCAACCGGCATTGTGAGGATTGGGGAAACAATTCCCGTGACTCGTATGGCATGGGCAGGCCTTCATCCGGCAGTGAATTGACAAAGGGATGTAAGCAAACACTCACCTTCACCCATCTCCATTGTGCGGTGTATATTCCACATTCCTATGATGGTGGTCAAATTTCCATGGAATGACCACTGTTGACTTTCAACAATGTGATACTTATTTTATCCATCACGGAGGGGTGACGACAGTGGCTTACTGTGTCCTTGGCAGTGACATTATCTTTTGGCATCAATAAACAAAACAAACTACTGGAAAAATCACTACGTTATTTAACACCGCCGGACAACACGGTACCCGTTATGCCGTGATGTTTGTTAGTTCGTTGTACTTACCCCGCACCTCCGATGAGCACGGCTGGCTACGCGCGGTGCAAAATGAGTTCAACATGCACACACACCGCACTATGCTCGCACAAAAAAACTAAAAATATACGGTGGACACCAACCACATCTACAGCACGTTTTACAATCACAAGCATGAGTGTGCGATCACGTCTACTTGAATCGGATAACTAATTTGTAGCTGGCGACGCGGCAGGGCTGTTGGCCCATCCCGAGGAAGGGGCCAGTGCACGTGAGGGTGTGAATACAACGGGAGCCAGTGGACGAGCGAGTGGTCGAGACTAACGACGGAGCAGCAGCCAAAGGAGGGTGCCTGCCCCGAGAATGCGTCGACCGCGAGGGTGGGAGCGATGATATCCGCTCGTGTGCAGGAGCTCGACCCGATTGAGAGATGACGCCGGCTTGGTTGAAAATTGAGACTGGAGGAATCCGATGAGCCATGAAGCTCTTTTCCAAGGTGTCCAGTCGGGGTCCCTTCATCCAGCAGGCGAGTGATGGCGAAGAATCGACGAGACACGGTTCAAACTCTCGAACTAACCCGTGCCTTTCCGCACCCGCGGTGTTCAAACCCGAGGCTGCACGTTGTCCAGTTCACGTTCTTTGCCCTCTGACGACCCTTCGTGTGAGACGGGGGGCATCGGTGCGAAAGGCGAAGTGGCAAACCAACATCGTCGACATTTGCGGGGCGGCGGCGCGACGCCTGCCCCGGCGTTCGTCGGCGGCGTTGTTATTCGGAGCGCCGTCTATTTTGAGCGCACGAATAACGTTGCCGTTACAAACTGGAACACTCCTTGCCGTATTCGAGTCACGGAAATTCTTAAAGCCACCGCTTTCGGTGGCTTTATTAGTCATGATTTCATTGATACATTCGCCGCGCGATAAATAGTATCCGTGACAACATTGTCGAGTGGTGGAGGGTTAATGCCAAGGATTTTGGCATAAAACTGCTGCAATGGCCTAATCCATGGAAATACAATATGGATTGTGTTTAAGAATAATAATTCACAGCCCCTTGTCAATCCACTACAGGATAAAGGACTTCTTGTGCCATGCCGTTGGTGGGAGTCTGTAAGCGGAGACGTTGGCGAATAGCAATGGATTTGTACTGCACTGTCCACCGCATCGCCCCACAGCAGCCCCCAGCAATCTGTTTTATACACGATGGTCACCCATCCAAGCACAATCTGGGGCCTCAACCCCCGCTTATCTGCCAAGATCCGATCGGGCAAATTCTGTGTGATGTGGTGATCGGGGTTAAAATTGACGTGGCATGAGGACCATACTGCACCACGCTGATGAGTGCCAGTTTGTGAACGGGAAAGCGGTAGTCATCACTCACCACTGATGTTGGTATCCGTGACCAGGACTTGAACTCGCAGGCTACGATAAGGTTGCGTCCATGGCATTGCGCCACTAATCGCCCCAATGTGTCTACGAACGGGCTCATGAATCCATACGAGTATACAACTGCATACAGCATTCATGATGTAGACTATACAGCTGCGTGCGTACGTACGTGCGACCGCACTTGCATGTACCCGTCCGCGCATTGCGTCCCCGCGTGCGCGCGTGCATTCTATTCCCCGTCGGGTTCAATTTCTGATGGATGCTCCGTTCGCCTGAACTTCAGCCGCATAGCACAGCAGGGCACAGTGGGCAGGTGCGCGCGGGGTGGCGCGATCGTGGCGATCGTGGTTGCTGTGCTGGCGGCGGCGGCGGCGATGGCCGTGTTGGCGGTGGCCCACGTGGCGGGGCGGAGTGGCCGGGGGCCTGGCGGTGCGTGGCGTGCGAGACAACAAACCACGCTCGCGGTAACGCTGCGGCTGAGTGACGGCAGCAAGCGGCCGCCGCCCCCTGTCAGTGCTCTCTTGGCCGAGGCCCGGGATCAATTTTCCACGCGGCGCAAATAACAAAAAAAATCTGACCTTTGCGAATTAACGCAAAGGTGGCGTGGACACGGCGTTTGATTTAAAAAAATCAAAACAATTGTTTGAGATGCGCGGCGCTCGCGGTGGGTCATCCAGAGCGAACGGGCGGTTCGCGTCGTGCGGGCGCCGTGTAATGAGCGCGGCCGGGCAGCTCAAAGCCTCATTGATAGCGAGCGAGTCGCGTGCACTCGCCCACTGAGCCGCTTTCGTCGGTTCAATTCCCGCTGCAGCCGGTTGCTAATTTTGTTCGGAAGTCGTTGCAATTATGAGACCCAACATGCGAAAATGTCACGGTTGAACCATCCACAACTGTCCCAACTACCACACGTAGAGCAGGAAAAAAACGTTATTCTGGTTCTGCTTCTTTGCTGGCGCTGCTCAACTATGGAATTCCCTCCCATCGTCTCTGTTCCCATATTCTTACAATTACCTGGCTCATTTTGAGAAACATATTTGATCTTATCTATCAAACCTTCAGCGGTGCTGTTCATCACTGGCTGCTTTGGCACGTCGGGAATTTGTGCCAGTGCTCGGCAACCTTGATAAAAAAAAAACACATGCCCTCCCCCACTTCAGCTGTGGTTTTTCCAGCACCTAATCTACTCATCGTCCGACATAAGTTCCACTCACACCCGCTAACACCCTCTCTCCGCGCATCACCAACGCCACCTCCACTTATCCCACAACGCCACCTCCACTCGGTTCCATCGCAACGTCCGCTGGCTCCCCAATACTCATATCCCCAACGTCACGTCCACTCATCTTCCCAAACCACCTCCCCCTCGCCCCCCACCCCCCATACTTCACCCATCTCTAACTTGTTGTTGTTAAATTGGTAAACATTCTTTTTTTTTCTTCCTTCTTCTTGGTTCTTTCGGTAAAGTCACATAGAAGGAAAGTAATAAAATAATAAAAATAAAACATAACAAAATAATTCTCACGACGTTTCGGCCACAACGCAAGCAGCCGTCCTCAGGTGAAACCAGGTCTGTCGAGGCGACAGCGTCTGAATGAAACAGCACACGTGCTTGGAGCATATATATGGTAAACGTTGCTGGTGACAGCAACTACGTCACTGTCGTGCTCGATTCTGCATGCAATTGAACGGTCGGAGAAATAACCTGTACAAATGTTTAGATGTGTCACACGTGCAATATGTGTATGTCGTTGTGCCGAGGCAGTGGGTTCATAGTGAGACGAACATCACGAAGCAGCTCATCGGGGATCTTTCAGCATCCGGTAGGTTTTCAGGAGCTTCCAGTGATCGTCCTTTTTAAATCCTTTATATTAAGTTCACTTGCTTGCTTGCTTACGACCGTGCAAACCTTTCGGTCGTTTTTTAACCCACTTCCCGTGATCCAATCGAACTGACATTTTCCACACAGACTCGTTGTGTGTGACAATTACTTTTCGTGAAAATATTTTTCCAAAATTTTACACTTTTTAGGACAAAAATATTATATTTAATTACCAATTTCTTAATGGCGGCATGCAATCATCTGACCCATAGGTGGCAGCCATCTCAAGCCAAAGGACGAGAGGATTCTAGCCGCCACGCATATAAAGGATTTATAGTGAAAAACTTTGTTTTTACGGGTTAATTTTTTAAGCGTGCTCCTTGTCACGGTAATGTGGACATTCCCCCACACCCCCCCACTGACTCTGGGCTGGACAGCCAGAGATGAGCACCGCACTAGTGCGTTGTTTGCGCGGGGAGACACAACGCAGTGCCCCAATACAGCGATAAACTCGTCGTCTGTAATCAGACATTCATGTAAAGGGCGGCAATAAACACACCAACAACGATTCGCGCACATTTTGCCGATCCCCTCCTGGATGACGGCCTCTGCACGCCGCGCAGGTCGTGGGGAGTTTTATTTGACCGTACTTCGCCACGCTGGTCAGTGCGGGTTGGTGGAGGTGGGGAGCGTACACGCTGGAGCATAGTAGAGTACAACGGTGGATGTTTCTGCACCTGCTGAGTATCCCCGCAGCAGCAGCAACGTTTTCAGCACCTGCTGGGCGCCCATCCAATTGCTATCCAGGCTCAAACCCGCTCAGCTTCAGATGTATTGACAAGATTAATGAAATGTTGCGGGTGATTAGGCCATTGGAATATTAGTGGTGAGAAGACTGAAATAGAGCGAGAGAGAGATGTAAAGAACAGCTGGAAGACACAGATGTGACTGGCAGGCGAAACATTTCCACAGACCTCGCGATCGGAGAGCCGGGCGAGCGGGAGAGCGACGACGAGAGACCGCTGCAAGTGAAGAGAGATGGGGGGGGGGGGGGGGGGGAG
>CM025607.2:15951264-15982459 GCA_014621495.2 Entosphenus tridentatus | reverse complement strand
CCCCCCCCCCCCCCCCCCCCCCCCCCCCCCCCCCCCCCCCCCCCGGAAGTAAGTAAGGGAGATGCCCTGCCTCTCCGCATCTCCAACTCATTATCCTTGGGAGACCTTAATAGGTTGGGATTAACGCATCGCGCGTTTTCACATCCAGTATTTTTTACGGCACATCGGGGAAATATCCAACGCGACTACGGCGGCCGCAAGTCCTCCTTTTGACCTTTCCTCTCCCACAATTGTTTAGATGTTGACAATGGACCACTAAAACAACAATTGTCTGTCATTCTTGCAGTGCTCCAACCAAAAACCGCCGTCGGATGAAAGCTGGGTGCCCATTCCTCCTCTGCATTGTCCGTAATGATGGTTGCGGGGCAAAGGTGCAGTAGCCTGCCTTTGTAACTGGGGAGGGTGAGATGTTAACTACCTCGCCTGCTACACAGGTGGTCGTGGGTTCGATCCCAACCCTGACGCCTGCGGTATATTTGGAGCTTGCATGTTCTCCCAGTACTCGTGTGCATTTTTCTCCGGGTCCTCCGGTTATTCCCTCCACATTTAGAATCAACAACGTGCGTTCGGAGTATTTTGGCTGCGATAAATGTCCACGCGATAAGCCACTTCGTTGAGCTATCAGTTGTGGCCGGGTCGCTTCTGAAAAATAGCTGTATAGCTCAGTGGGCCTTACCTAGTAAAATTAAATTAACAATTTAAAAGATAGTAGTAGTTAGTTTAATATCCGGAGGGTGGGAAGGCGTCAGAGCTCGGTCAATTGTGCATATATAGGTACAAGTATCGCAGTCACATTGACATCGTTGGAGCGAATCTTCCTCAACCTTGGAGCGAACCGTCCTCACCGCTTCTCCTCCTCCGTCGCGCCTCCGCCCTGACGCTCGTTGGCACACCGCCACTGCTGCCTGTGAGAGTAACGTCAACCGACCAAGGCGTGCAATGACTCCATGCGTTCGCTCCGATGTGCTTTAAAGCGCTGCAGATTACTGCCCTCGGAAGGCCTTTATGACCGTGCCTACATATTGTGTAAAGATTCACCCGTGTAGAATATTTTCCGTGCGGAGTAAGACACTGTCGGGGTAAAACAAATGTTTGGAAACACGTTTAATTAAATGCGCTTTAAATATGTTTAATTAAACGCACCGGTGACCTGTGTGGAATATAAATCGTTATTATATTTTTAGAATGTACGCACTGGTGTCAAATTCATGCAGTGTGTTTGTTCCTGTTCTTCCTACGTGCGGCGTCTGTGCTTGTCAGATATACATGTACACACACTCGCATATATATATACAAAGACAAACAGACTGTTGGGGCAAGTGCTGTTAGCGAGCACCTATGGGGGCTTGTGCGGCACACGAGGGCGTGCGTGGCCAGCTCCGCGTTCAGCCGTCTTTGTCTCCCTTTGTTTACACACCGCACCAGGTACTCATTTAAGGCCGAGTCGACCTAGGGGGAGGGCCAGGACCGGTTCAGATAATCGTCACTGGTGATGGCCGTGAGCGGGAATCGAACTCGGGGCGCCGGGTTCATAGCGCGACACTACCGCTCACGGCCAAGCATTAAAATATACACACGATAGTTCCATTCATCCAAAGTGTTTCTTTGCCTTAATTCTCAATCAGCATGGCCCAGATATCGTGCATTCACTACTTGTTGCAAGGGTTCGCGGTTTCGAATCCTGCAGGCTGCCCTGCTTAATACCGCGGGTGGATTAACCATGATAACGCGCGTCGTCTTCTTCACAGCGGACGTTAAAGATCCCGTGAGGTCATTGGAAATGAGTAGGCCGTTGCCTGCCAGCATCTGGATCCAAATTTGCTAAATTACGAAACAAAAATGTCTCAATTGGGATTCCACGTAGAAATCATCATCCACCAGACTGATGGGCACTCACAGGCTGGGTGCTGAGTGACCGTGTGCAGCACAGAGACAGCTGGCACTGGGGGTGCCCTTCGAATGTTTGAGATATGATTGAGGCACTTGACGTTGCTGAGGTATTTAAGCCCCGTGTAATCGTAAAGATGATTAATATTGTACATATCACTTGAGCGCCAATTCAAGCACAGGTGAGAGTACTAAATAACTGCTGAGACTTCATGTTGGAATACAACAGTGGTTGTTTGTGATTTAACTGGTAAAACTATCTTTATTTTACCAGGTAAGGCCTTTGAGCCATATAGCTGTTTTTCACAAGCGAATTAAATTATGGTTCAACGAAGTGGCTTATCACGTGGACATTTTTAGCAGCCAAATATTCTACACGCATCTTCTTGGTTCTTTCGGTAAAGTCACGTAGAAGGAAAATAATAATATAATACAAATAAAACAAAATAAAATTCTCACGACGTTTCGGCCACAACACAAGCAGCCATCCTCAGGTGAAGACAGATAATTTTATTTTATTAGGTTTTATTTTTATTATTTTATTATTTCCCTTCTACGTGACTTTACCGAAAGAACCAAGAAGATGAATCCCTGCAGTCACGAAAGCTTTAAATCGAAATTCTACACGCGTGTTTCCTAACGTGGAGAGAGATAAACACTGGAGGACCCAGAGAAAAAACCACGCGACCACGAGGAGAACACGAAAACTTCCAAATATACACGCGTCAGGTTCGGGGTCGAACCCACGACCTCGTGCACACCAGGCGAGGGAGTTAACATCTCGCCACCGTGGCGCCCGTAACAAATGGGTTCCTGCCATAGAACTGTAGAATTTTCCCCGGAGGCGAAAGGGCAGTGGAGATGACGAACAATGCCAAGCCGAGATGAAGTATAAGCAGCTTTTCTTCGAGGTGCTCGAGGGAAAGTGTAAAGCCGGCGTTGCGGACGTAACGGGGTTGGGGAAGACTGCGATGGATGGAGCCGTGCGTGCGGTGGCCTCTGACCTCGTCTTCTCTCGACGTAATTGATGTGGCGCCTTAACCGAGGCGCCAAACTTAAGAAGGGCACAACGACTCGTGTGAATGTAACGGTGGAGACGAGGTGAATTCAATGGATGAGATGAAGTAGTGGTGGTGTTGGTTTTGGGTGAAGAGGCGAATCTGTGAATTCGTTGAAAGCAAATTTGATGACGGTAATTGATGACGATGAATGGAGTGAATGAATGAGGAATGAGTGATAGCCATATCATGAGAATTGCGAAGAGGGAACAGTGGTTATGACGGGGGGGGGGGGGGGATTAAGGGGGTCGTGGGGTGAGCTGGGTAACAACCAGAAGTGCGCTTGAGAGTGAGGAGCGGAAACTCGTGAGCGAAGGTGACTTGTGTTTTGTTTTGTTCCATGTGGGAGGGCAAGTTTTGTTGTTGTTGTTGTTGTTCCATCGACCCAGAAGGTGGGCCTATTGTGAGCGCACCGTGGCGCGACATCCCCTCTTGTGCCAGGCGGCAACGTTGTGGCATTACCGCAGCACCGCTTGGCAGAGGCGCCGCTGACTCCTCTGTGCGGAGCTTGCAGGAGGGATGCGATGACAGTGGTGGCGGCATTTAATGGCCAAGGAGGCCGTTAAGGCTGTGTCTGTGACCCGAGTTCGATTCCCGCCCACGGCCAAACACCGGTGACGATTGTCTGCACCGGTCTTGGGACTCCGCTAGGTCGACTCGGCCTCAATATGAGTGACCGGTGCGGCGTGTAAACATGGTGCTGGTCGCCGTGCCGGCCTTCATAGGCGCTCGCTAACAGCACTTACCCCGACAGTCTGTTGAGGCTACACGGGGGATCTTTGTCTTTTGTTACATATGAGAAGCGCGCAGCTGCGATTTCACCCCACCCCCCGCCTCCTCCCACCAATGTGACTCCTCATGCCATCTCCGCAATTCACGGAGAGGGTTGGGCAGTGGAGCGATGTCACAAAGTGTACACGCAGCCATTCCGCACATGTCTGTCCACCCCCTGTGCTTTGCCAGTGACTTGGGCTGCCAGTGTGCGGCAGGGCGGCTTGAAACTCCTGCACCGGGCGGTGAGGGGGGGCACTACGGTTAGAAGAGACACAGCGCATACACTATGACGATGGGCGGTGGGGGCCCATTTCATCTTGTTGCACCAGAGCCCAATGCCCTACTACACTCCGCCACATGTGCTCTGCCGACTGGTTTCTTCTCCACTCTTGTGTTTCGGTATGCACTGGTGTGTAGGGAAGGATAGGGAGTCGAGTGGACTTGCCCCGGTGACTGCTCCCATCCAGCGGTGTCAAGGTCGGCCTTCTGTGTGGAGGGGGCTCGTGAAGGATGCGACTGGGCAGTCGGGATGAAGGTGACTGTTCAACGGCAACGGAGGGCGGATGAACGACGCCCACAACAAACGAGCGGAGCGCCGGGCGGATAAAGCACAGGAAGTTTGCGCAACAACGGGGGAACGCAGGTGTTGGGTCTTCTACTCGTCGTCGACCAATCATCTCAGCCATTGAAGCCAATGACACCTGGGTGTGTCACGTGGCCTCAAGCTACACCCAGCCTGGCACGAGCCCTGTTGTGATGCCACTGGTGAATGGCTGCTGCGGCCGCTGCTGTTGTTGTTGTTGTCAGACATATCCGAGGCTGATTGATCGACTCTGTCCGTGGCTGAGGATTACTCTCGTTGACGCCAAGACAGAATTATGCAAGTCATGACACCAGGGCGGATTTCCCTCCTCACTCCGTCCCGAAGAGGGATTGGCTGGCATTTGGTTACGGGGGTGGGTGGTGTGGGCACCCATTCCTGCTGTCACAATGTCACAAAGTGCCTTGATGAAACGAGTGGAAGTGTTTTCGTGGAATGTTTCTGCCGCCGGGAACTTTGGGCAAAGGCCGGAGACCGGTCGATTTCATGAATCGGAGGGTACGTACGGTCTTACCCCCAGGCAAGACCCTCAAGAAGTTTCGAGCAGAGAAAGTGGCAAGGGTAGGAATCACTTTTGGGGTTACCCTCATGCATAATAGGGTTTTATGGGTGCTCACTTCAATACGTGTCTAATTGAATGCACATCTATGAGACACAACACTTAATGCAAATGCAGATTTCTCATGGCAGCCTGAATTTACAACTGCACCACTCAAAGGAAGGTCAATTCTAGGTTGTAGCCACAGGACTAAATCCTGAACTCATCAATCCTGAACTCATTAACTTATCAATTTTGAATCAAATAGAAGAGTAAACGAATCAACTCCCCCCCCCCCCCGCCGCTCCCATCCCCATTCTGAGATTTGATGGATTGCCACACTTTAAGGTCACGATTAAACTCAGTGTTTGATTAGCATTGTAGTGAATGTGGCTGCAGGCATCACATGAACTCATTGCATTGAACGTATGGAAACATTTACATCTATTTTTACGTGTAAGGATTCGATACATGTATCATGAACTTAAAATGTATATCAATTGACGAATCGATGCATCATAAGACCTGTTGTATCAAGCCTTCGCAGGCACGTCTTACAAATGTGTTCTTTTATTGTTTCACGGAAGAAAGACGCTGCTACTGCTGCCAGTTGTCAGCGACGTCGCAATTGTTGGCGTGGGCCCTGGTGAGATGAATAAAATAAAGGGGCCAGTACTTCTGCCTTAACCCACGTGGCAGTCTGTGTTAGCCGCTGAGATCATAACAGGTTTCATATGCCTAGGCACTTCTGTTTTGTAGGTCTTCAGTGATAACTGCCTGCAGGCTGGTACTGCTACACATGTTACTAGTACTGCCGCTCGCTGTCACTTCACTTGGTGCATGCGTTCCTTCGTAGGTACTTTCTACAATTGGTAGGGCCGGATTCAGGTTATTGTAGGCCCTAGGCACTTCTGTTTCGTAGGCCTTCAGTGATAACTGCGTACAGGCTGGTACTGCTACACATGTTACTAGTACTGCCGCTCGCTGTCACTTCACTTGGTGCATGCGTTCCTTCGTAGACACTTTCTACAATAGGTAGAGCCGGATTCAGGTTATTGTAGGCCCTAGGCACTTCTGTTTCGTAGGCCTTCAGTGATAACTTTCTACAGTCGGCACTGCTGCTGCTGCCCCGTGTTGCTACCGCCGCTGTAACTCTGCTTGTTTCACGCGGTACTTTGAATTGTGAAGGGAAGCGTCCTTTTTCGAAGCTAAAGCTGATTTTTTTAAAATGTCTCCCATCAAGCATAGGACAATAACGCTTGTCTTCCCTTGCGCTGCTGTCTGTTGAAAATGAGATGATGCGAAATACACCATTTGAAGATGTTATTGGTAATTTAGCAATAACAAAAAAAAACGAAAAGGTCATCTCTGGTGATAATTTATCTCAACCTTATGAAAAAAAACGATTGACATTGACTCTACCTCTTTGTATATACACTGGTGCCTATCCTTGCTATGTAAACATATTTATTCAGGAAGATATCTTGGTTACATTTGTAATCATGCAAACAAAAAACATGGTTACATTTTGTTTTCTTAGGCCCTTTAGTTTGAGTAAGCCCTCGGCACAGTGCCTTCTGTGCCTATTAAATAATACGGCCCTGCCTGTACCTTTGATGTTCTGCTGTAAAGTGCACTGATGCCTACTTTATTGGGGGCGATGTTGGCACATCAAATAAAGATTGATTGATGGATCCTAGTATCGTTGCTCCGCATACACTAAAAGGACGCCATCGTTAGTTGTGTTTTTTTAGATGTTAAATTTCATTTTAGCTCAGTAACTCTTCGGTAAACCGGTCGGTATGCTGCTGCAGCTTCCAAATATACCGCAGTTTCCAGTGTAACTATGATATCGCAACTTATCCCAGCCGACGATGGCTTGCTGATGACCCTCTAATATATTTCGTGATCTCACCTTGGAATATGAGTGAGGAAATATAAAACTTGTGGCTTTACTTGGCTCGAGAAAAATAAAAAAATAAGCAGATCGGTGCTCTCCCTCCGCAGACTGCCCCCAATGCCTTTCTTAGAAGGCTTGCCAGCCAAATGATTGAGCTGTACTTTTGTCAGCGAGTATGGGCTCATGGGTTCATATTCAAGCTCCGCTTGTCGGCGACGATATCGGAGGGTGCTATTGGCGGATGCTGTTTGTTATTCGCACCTGTTCGCGCAAAATAACGTTCCTTATCCGTGGATAAATGTGGATTGAGGGATGAATCTCGATTTGAAGCTTTCGTGACTGCAGGAATCCATACTCTTTGGTTCTTTCGGTAAAGTCACGTAGGTAGAATAAATAATAGATCAAGACGTTTCGATCGCAACACAATCGACCGTCATCAGGTGAGACAATCACAGCAGGGAAACTGCTGCTTTACGTGACTTTACCGAAAGAACCAAAGAGTTTTAAGGATGAACTTTGCTAATGTTTCAGCTTCACTACGCCCGCCAATATCTGGTCACTCCTGATTTTCGACTCCATGTCATGGATGAGAGGCAGAATCATCGCACGAGTGACAGGAATTTGGCGCGGAGAGAACAATTGGATTTTTGTACACGGTACTGAGTAAAGAAATGAGGGTTCACGTTTCATCGTTCACCGTAAGGCCTTCTCGTGGTACCGCACGGCACAGTGTTTAATAACGTCTGGTTCTGGACGTTATTAGCGGATGATAAAAAAAAAGTCTCGTGATAAAATCGGCGGCACTTATTGCGTTTTTTTTTAAATCGCCATTTTACATATTTTGTAAACTGTACAGAAACAAAAACGACACAAAACGCAGGCAAAATGAGTTTGTTGAAAACTGATCATTAAATGGGACCACCTTATGTCAGAGCAGGGACTGTTATCGTCATTATTATAAAAGAGAAATTAATATCTCGATGACCTCTACATTATAAAAAATATATCTATCATAGTGAGCGCCTTAAACCAAACTAAGCCACTGAGGATTCTTAGTATTCAGATGGCCAACCTATGACCGGCTGAATAAACCTTCCAAACAAGGCAACACGGAACCCTGTATTCACGTGAAGCTGAGCCTCGCAATGTTAATTAGAGACTGCTGCTATTGTCGCTGTTGCTGCTGCTGATAATGAGACATACCTGTCAACCCCGTATTAGTGCCATACCGCATTACAGACCAATTCAGACTCTTATTGATCACCCCGTGCCCCTGAAAAATCTCAACGTTCATCCTACAAAGTCCCATCACAAGGGAGAGAAACACAAACAAATGGACAAAAAAATATTTGCCCGTATTGAAACGGCTGTACGCCGTATGGACCTGAAAACGCAATTTCCCTGTACAAAAATACGGGCAAACCGTATGGGTTGACAGCTATGATGAGATATTGGTAATGTCCACAACTCGAACGTAACTAAGCGATGCCATTGTTTCCACTGGCTACAGCGTGCCGAAGCGACGCAATTAAACCAAAACTAGATACACATTTCCCATTTTACATTTTGGTGATGGTGGTGGTGACGACGATTATTTTATGAAACCTGTCATACGTGAATATCTGTGAAAAAATCACTCAGAATATGACGAATCTTGCCGGATCGCAGAAGCTGAGCCGGAGCTCAGCCCGAAGGGCGCTTGGGTGGACGACTACCGTGCATAACAGGTGTTATAGGCTGCAAAACCGGGCAGCAAAGGGCAATGCAGCAAAATCCAATGCCGTCCTGTGCAGTACTTCGACAACCCCACATCTGTGCGCCCCACCTTCACCAACCCACACTGTAACCAGTGCGTGATCAAGTAACCCCCACCAACCCATAAAGCGTTGGATGAAGGCCTTCATCCAGCAGTGGATATACAAACAAACAAAAAGAACGCCGTACTTGACGCGATCTTCATTGGGAGTAGTTTAACGAGCCGATTTCTGCGAGGTTCAAGGACGGGATTCCAACAACCGCAACATGTACGCGCTTTTATGAGCACGCCTGCATAAGAAACTCAAATAATATTTAAAACAACGTTTGCACTACGACTCACCTAGTTCACCTTCCCTAACCCTTACCTCCACCATAATAATAATAATAATGAAAAATTTCTGTCATTTTGCCCAAGCATGAATGGGCTCTCGTGGAAATGTCCGAACATATTTTAGCGGGTGGCCATCCATATGTGTTCTGTGCACGTTGTTGCACCCGTTTGGTCAGAGGGACTGCGCATGCTCGCGTCCAGGCAGAGAGGGCATCGTTGCGATCGCTGTGATATTGGGAAAATAATAAAGGGGGCAATGATTGTATAAATGATGACGTGAGCGCGCAGTGGCGACCCAGGGTGGCCACCGCACCACTCCCACTCGGTTGACCGTCTTCTCCCGTCTCCATCGCACTTCTGAAAGCTCACCCCAACCCTTTCCCCCGTATCGACGTCATCGCCCTTCAAACACACAAATATTTTTTTTGTTAATCCTCGAGATGCAAGCGTGGGTTCGGGACGACTTCAACTCCGAGAGAGGCCGGCAAACGAGAAAGCGGGGGTGGAGGGGGTGGGTGGGAACAACAACACAGATAAATGTATAATGCCAGATACCCCCCCCACCCGTTCCATATTTAGAGGTTCGCGAAGCTGTCAACGTACGCAGCTGCCCCGCGTGTCACGCACAGAACGCGAAAGGAGGCGACCTTCTCCCCCCCCCCCCGTCGCCGCCAATACGCGAGTCGTCGCAGCGCGATGCTTTCGTGCGAGCACACGCAGGACGCGGGCGGACCCAATGCTGGGACACAAAAAGCACAAACTCCCATCATCGTCAAGGCTTCCCCGGACACCCCATCATCCCACCCACCCCACTCACTCACCCGCCCGCCCGCCTCCGGCGCTCACTTCTTTCTTAATCGTTTTTTTTTTGCACGTCCGTATACCCGCTCGCTCAGAAGTTTTGTGGGTTGTGGGGTTTTTTTTCGTTTCGTGTAATTGTGGGTAAGGATTCGGCCAGACGGCTTGACGTTTCGGAAGGTTTTGAGTTTATATCGTGGTTGGGAGGGGGGTGTCAACTCGGTTCATCGTTATTATCATGCTTCCGGGGTCGATAAAATAAGAAATGCATTGTCCTTTGGTGAGACTCGCCCCAACCATGGGAATGTGGAATGTCCAACTTTGGCTCAGGGCTCTCAAGAGGAGATGAACACCAACTCAGTTCTCACTTGAGCAGGACATCTTTAAACAATTTATATGTTGTGATATTAATGCCTGCACTTTGACCAATTCTTTCTTGGCATTTTCTTGTGCGAATTCATCGTCAAAGCCCATGTGTGTGCTATAGAAGAATTCTCGAACTCCAGAGTCCATCAGAAATGAGAAATGGTGAACCGAGGCATGGCAATAACTCACCGTAAAACAATTAACTTTTGAATTCTCAGTCGCAACTAAATTCTAAATCGATTCTGTTTTTTTAACAATGGGGCCCGCGTAAATACATTTACATGCGAAATGTCAACATCGATTTCCAAAAAACACGCGATTTCATGCGCGTATCATGGAGCGTAACAGGATCGATATGAATCGAAGCATCGCTACACCTGTGCTAATTACCGTATCATGACTGACCCCAGAGGTATTAACTGCTACAGGAGTGCAGCAACTATGTATTTTTTTTCTTCTTGGATCTTTCGGTAAAGTCACGTAGAAGGTAAATAATAAAAATAAAACATAATAAAATTCTCACCTGAGGACGGCTGCTTGTGTTGTGGCCGAAACGTCGTGAGAATTGTATTATGTTTTATTTTTATTATTTCCCTTGTACGTGACTTTACCGAAAGATCCAATAACATGAATCCCTGCAGTCACGAAAGCTTTAAATATGTATTTTTTGTAAGCTCGCTTTTCAGCTTTACAGCTCTCCCCTCAAACTCATTAGTTTTTTTCTCTCTCCAGGCACTCTGGTCTGCTACCACATGCAACAACAAGAACAATGAATGTCTCAAACATCCCGTTGTAGAACCATCCTGAAATTGAGTCTTGAGACCAAGTCAAGCTTTTCTTCGTAAACGAACATATATATACAGTATATTGTTTACGTCAATCCCATTTTAGCAGTAGTGTGAACCTAAAGATACTGTATGCTGAAACGTGTGCCACCGCTGGGCGATTAACACTAATCACTTTCATGGGCAGACTCCAAATCGTCGTGGCAATGCCATGTACAATGACACCAGGTGCATTGAAGCCAAGATGCTTGAAAACAAATTCCGTTGACATTTCAGTTTTTCGAATCATGCAATAAAACGCTGTCAGTCTGTCAACTTCAATTGTTGCATGTCATCACGAAGAGTCTGCCTCTAACCGTCACATGTTTACAGGTTACCATTCTTATACATATATATTGCTAGATGTTAAAACGCAAAAGCGCAGATTACAAAAGTTTGCTTCCTTGGTGTAGACATGAAGGGTGATCAAACCACATACGGTAAATGGTTGACAAACGAGATGAATGTATGGAGGTCCACGGCGTGATCATCTGGAATTCACCGCTGACAAATCAACGTTTGGGTCCAACCCCAAAATGGCATCTCAGAATCGGAATCGTTATTGATACTGGACGAATCCGATGAGCTCTAAAGCTCTTTTTTCACAGATGTCCATCGACTCGAGCTTGTCGTCAACTACTGCGCCCCGTACTTTGTACGGTCGATTGCTGGACCCCTTTAAACAACAACAAAAAAACGGTGGCCCACCCGCACAATGCACAGGGTGACGTGACTGATGACGTCACAAAGCACCGCAGTTCACCTCCCGTCCAGCGGCACACGTGGGAACAGAGGTGAGATTTAACCCCTTCCACCACCCCCCACTCCCCCAACTATTTTCGCGTTATCTCATGAGTCAAGTTAAATCGAACGGATAATCGGAAGAGTGATCAAATACTTAGAAATGCAGCTGTAATCTTACTCCAAGCGGGAGGCTGCACTCTCCTTCGACGTGATTTGTTGTGTTTTGTCGTATTAAGTGGGCTGCCAGCGCTGTTATACTTCTGGTTTTAATCGCTGCTGTGACTGCGAACCTGAGATTCTAATCCAGGAACTTGGCAATGTTGATCCGGCCTCACAGGGTCGTTATGAGTCCACTCAGCCACCTGGTCACCTCGACAAATCAAAATATAGAAGTAAAACTCCACCTCGCATATGCTTTGTAACAAATTAAATTAATAAATAATGAGTGAGAAGGGCGTACCAAATTCCATCACGTGTTAAAAAAACGTGAACGCGAACATACGAGTCAATAAAACGTAACACATTTACGATTTCAATTGAACGAGTTCACGTTTTGTTGGTTTGTTGTTTTAAAATGTCCTTTATGTGTAAAACGTTCGTCAGTATGTTATTTGGCTTAAGATTTGCGCGATGCCATTCCATTAAATATATAATAAGAATATGTACATAGCAACAAAACATTTACAAATCAGTCGCTTGTCCCCAAGCTATACATTCTCGGATAACGCACCTAAACACAATACTGTTGCAGAGACGTAAAAAGTAGAACATGACAACGGCTTAAAAACACCTTGCAATGACATTGTGCAGGAAATTCGTGGCTGTGGCATGCTCAGAAATGACCGGTCAAAGGTGACATTTCAATGGAGAATATAAAATGCAAAGGTACTGCAAATTTCAAATTGATAGCATTTAATCATTTCAGTTGTTTTTATATATAAAGGTGAATGTGAGTTACAGAATTCATCTCTGTGTCAAGCCCTTCACAACGTCTCGTCACGTGAACCGCCAAAGTTGTTGTCTTTCTGGTTTGTGTAAAATCCCGTTTCTTTTTGACGAATAAATAAGAACGTCACGACTCTGGTGATGCACATCTCGACGTGACCAAGTAACCAGTGGCGTAGTCGCGGGTTGGCATGGGCCCTGGCCAAAGGAATGAAATGGGGCCCCTCCTACCCCCCACCCCCGCCCCTCTCTTCGTAGGCCAAACGCATGGGCCCCCGCCATACTGTGGGCCCCCGGGTGCAGTTGCACCGCCTGCACACTCGATTGCTACGCCACTGCACGTGACGTGGAGGACGTTGAACCGATGGGCTGTGCCGGGATGAGAGTCCTGAATCTCTGATTCCAGCATTGGGCCACAGGTGATTACGTTCCGTGAGACCCTTGAGCACCGAGGTGATGGCGTCGATGGCTGTAGATGGGACCGCATCATAACCAGCTTGAGTCCGAGAGGGTCGCTTATGTTCATGATGGGCTAGCTGTACAATGGGAGTGATGAGCAACAGCTCCCCTTCCGTTATGCATAGTTGTCTCTGAGCATTGCCATTTCCGTATCATGCATAAAAATAATTGTACAAAAATATTTCAAAAACGAACTGGCCAAACAACAACAAGCAGAACATTCCTTGAAACACGACCGTTTAGGACTCGTTGAGGCTTGCGCAGGTAAAGATTACAGTTGTCCGTCATTCACATCACGCCTGCAGACTCCATGCTGCAGACAAGAGGCTCTCCGTCTTGAACAATCTCTGTCCCGCTCTTCGAGAACTCTGGGACACGCTGGGCTTGTACCCACAATTGTCCCCGTAACAATCGAGTCATGGCATGGCAAGTCACCCCTGCACATTCGATGCTGCAGATGAGCGGTTTCCCATCTTGAAGGACGACGGGCTGTCCCCACTCTTTGAGAACTTCGAAGTATTTTGGGTTTGTACCCACAACTCTGCTCTATCACAGTCGATGCACAGCAGTGGATAGAAGCAACTGTGGACGAAGGCGCTTCCTCGAAATTTCAGACACCTTGATAGACGATTGATCCTTCAAGTTCGCTATCCACGACAGATCCAAAAGAAACATCTCTTGAGTGGACGACTTGCAATCGAGATTTCCTTTCAAGCAATGCGAAAGTCACATTAAATATTTTAACAATACTTACATTTACTTTGCGCTCAGGAGGTAATGAAATGTATCGGAGCGCACTTTTTTGTCATCTTAACCTAAGGGGACCCACTAATGGCAGCTGTCTCTGTGCGGCACAAGGCAACAACACCGCACTGACCTGCGAGTGCGTGAATATTTGCCAATTGGTTGTTGCAATTGATTACATTTATAATAATGCTTCCGATTTGGGCTCATGACGTCGGCACACACGGCCCACTCTTCCAAATAAAGTGACGGGAACTTAAACGTCCTCTGTGGTGTTGACGGCTTCTATTTGTGTTTAACACACCCGCAGTATTAACTGAAATCCTCTGCAACAAGCGGTAAACCGCACTACTGCTGCTTGGCCATGTCACCGCCCCAAATTAAGTAAATAATAATTAAGTTAACAAGAATACTTTCATATTATATAGCGTCATTAATGCGAATAGCATCCCGCGACGCTAAGTTCTTACGTGAATTATTGATCTGGCTGTCAACTGTGGAAGTTGGTTGTAATTATCGGAGAAACCTCGTACTCGAATAGTAAATGTGGTGGGTTTACTCTCCAACACACCGGTGTGCCCAACTAGTAACGACTTGGCACGTTTTGTTTACCGTGACAAACCTTACCAATCGGGTGGTGGTGGGTTTAACGACACATTTAGATGTACGCGATCTAACCCCAAAAACAAACACGTCTATTATGAACTTATTTAGAGCTGACCCAGATTCTGATTTTTTTTAAAAATATATCTTTCTCCTCTTACCCACACGTGGTTTAAGCGAGAACACCGCCCTTACGCTGTGAAGCTGCCCACTCTGACACGTCACCACGGGAGCCGTCCGATCACCGTCCGAGGTCGGTCTGAAGTGTCCCCGACTGCAACGTCGGTGATTTGTGGGGCACCCGACGTGAAGCGTCGCGGAGACAACTTCGCTGCGTAATTGCCGACTCTGTCCACCACTTGCCCCGGGGGGCGCACTCCCCATCTGTGCCGATATCGATAACAAACGAGGGGCGTTGATTCCGTCAGATCAAGACGACGACGATCTTAGCATTTTGTGCTTAGTGCGTATAAATAAAGTAAACAATCACGCTCTCGTGGCGAGCCTTGTTTGGGCGCCACGGTGGCGAGATGTCGACTACCTCGCCTGGTACGCAGGAGGGCGTGCGTTCGATCCCGACCCTGATGCCTGCTGCTCTCCATTTGGAGCGTGCGTGTTTCTCCCCATGGTCGCGTGGATTTTTCTCGGGGTCCTCCGGTTTTCCCCTCCACATTTACACACGCGCGTTTAGAGTGTTTGGCTGCTATACATTTCCGCATGATAAGCCACTTCGTTGAGCTATCATTTGTGATAACCAGGTAGCTTCTCAAAAAGAGCTACGTAGCTCAGTGGGCCTTGCACTTGGTAAAATAAAAAAGAGTGTTTCTGTTGTTGGTAAGAACGCATTAAGAAGGATCGGCACAGAACTCGAGAGGAGTGATGTGGCCAAAGGACATGGCACTGCCGGCTCTCCAGCTCCTCAATTATATTTTTTTAAACGTGTTGACCCAACGAAACTACCACGCCAGGCTCGGTCAGCAGTCGAAAAAGCGGCACCACCATCACACCACTGACCACTGCGTCGCCATAGCCCCATGCGTGTGGACAAAACAAGACAAAGCTTCCCCATGCAGCCTACCGAGGCTGTTGGGGCAAGTGCTCTTAACGAGCACCTACGAAGGCTGGAAGGGCACGCGAGGGGGGTGGTGTTACCAGCGCCACGCCTGGCCACCTTTGTATCCCTCGGCCATGATGCTTGCACACCACACCAGGTACTCACTTAGGGCTGAGTCGACCTAGTGGAAGCCCAAGACCGGTTCAGATATCACTCGCCACTTGATGTAAGCCGTGGCCGAATATCGAACGTTGGTGGAAGGGTTCGTCGCGCAGTGCGCCAATGAGCTTCGACCCTCCGGCTCCATCCCAAACGTGTGTGCACAGACGCCCGCTGCGCAGTGCAAGTTTGCCGTGAAACAACAACAACAACAACAGCCAAACACAAATGTCGGAGAGGCAGAGAGCCACTCACTAGGAGCGTCACTCGATGTAGTTGGGTCCCAGGAAGGCCAGGTCGTCCATGTACTCGGACTTGCTGACGGACGAGATGCTGTTACTCCTCTTGATCTGGTTGCCGGCCTCGCAGCTGCCGCCGCTGTCCTCCTGCGCGCACAGCGTCTGCTCCTCGGCCTCCGAGCCGCGGTGGTAGAAGTAGTTGAAGTTGGACACGATGACGGGCACGGGCAGAGCGATCGTGAGCACGCCCGCGATGGCGCACAGCGAGCCCACGATCTTGCCGCCCAGCGTCACGGGGAACATGTCTCCGTAGCCCACCGTGGTCATGGTCACGAGCGACCACCAGAACGCCTCGGGGATGCTGTGGAAGTGCGTGTTGGGCTCGTCCACCTCGGCGAAGTAAATCGCGCTCGAGAAGAGGATGACGCCGATGAAGAGGAAGAAGATGAGGAGGCCCAGCTCGCGCATCGACGCGCGCAGCGTCTGGCCCAGGATCTGCAGCCCCTTGGAGTGGCGCGACAGCTTGAAGATCCTGAAGACGCGCACCAGCCGGATGACCCTGAGGATGGCGAGCGACATCGTCTGCTGCCCGTTGTTGGCGCCCGTGTCTTGCGCCGCGAGCTCCGTGCCCAGCGTGATGAAGTAGGGCATGATGGCCACGATGTCGATGGTGTTCATGATGTTCTTGAAGAAGCCCGGCTTGCTGGGGCACGCGCAGAAGCGCACGAGCAGCTCGAAGCTGAACCACACGATGCACACGGTCTCCACGATGAAGAACGGGTCTTTGCCGAACTCGGGGGTGGGCCTCCCGCGGCCGTGCGGGACGGCCACGTGCACGCCGGGCACGTGGCCGTAGCCGTGGCTGAGCGCGCCGCCGCCACCGCCGCCGACGCCGCCCGGGTGCGCGTGACCTCCGTGCGCGTGGCCGCTGCCGCCTCCGCTGCCGCCGCCGCTGCTGCCGTTGCCAGCAGCGTCGCCGGCACCGACTTCGTGGCGCGTGCCCGAGTGGAGGTCCTTGTCGTCGCGGAACTCGGGCAGCGTCTCGGCCACGAAGATGACGATGGAGATGACGATGACGAGCACGGACACGATGGCGATGACGCGCGCGGGGTTCGAGCTCTCCGGGTACTCGAAGAGGAGCCACACCTGGCGCTGGAGCGCGTTCTCGGGCAGCGGCTTCTCCTCCTCCTTCACGTAGCCCTCGTCCTCGCGGTAGCGCGCCATCGTCTCCTCGCCGAGCTCGTAGAAGCGCACCTCCTCGGCGAAGATGTCGTAGGGCACGTTGGTCGGCCTGCGCAGTTTGCCGCGCGACTGGTAGTAGTAGAGGATGGCGTCGAAGCTCGGCCGGTTGCGGTCGAAGAAGTACTCGTTGCGCAGCGGGTCGAAGTAGCGCATCCGCTTCTGGGGGTCTCCCAGCAGCGTGTCGGGGAAGTACGCGAGCGTGCGCAGCTGCGTCTCGAAGCGCAGGCCGGAGACGTTCACCACCACGCGCTCGCAGAATTCGTGGCCGCTCAGCTCGGGCTCGCAGCGGAAGCCGTCGGCGCGCGGGGTCTGAGAGCCCCCGCAGTCCACCTCGTCCCTGGCCGCTTCTCCGCTCACCGTCATTGCGGAGTCCCCACCACCACCACCAACACCACCCCCCACACCACCACCACCACCACCCCCCACGCGAGGTGACGGTGCGTCGGGATGACGACGATAACGATGATGGCTCGATCGGTCGCGACGGTGGCGGTGAGATGGTCGTTGGTGTTTGTTCGGGGGTGTGAGGGCTGCTGGATGGCCAGGAGAGTGAAATGGGGGGTGGGGAGTTGGGGGATGGGCGGGAGAGGAGGGGGGCAGTGACTGTGAGTCAGCAAGCCCTTGTCTTCTGTTGATTTGTAGTTATTAATAACCTTAATGTTAATTTCTGTCTCTTGAAAATTATGCGCGCGCGCGTGTGTGTGTGTGACGTGCTGTGGACCAACTTATGTCCTGGTAAGTTCGCGTTCGTCTATTTTGAGAATAATCGCGTGATAGTCAAGCACGCGCGACTATCCCATTATTTCGACCGCATCACCGTGGATAAATAGCTACATTGAGATGCGCTGTACGAGACGTGCCCCTAATTACGATACCAGAAGCGTGGTAAGTGTTCCGTATCTCTCAACAATGATCTCCGTCACGTGAGTCATCGTTGCTTTATGGAGCGCGACCCAGCGCATCCCCACTATCTTGAATAGCAATTTCTGTCCTCAATATCAATATCAATTGCACGAGAGTTAACGGTGCGACCGTCTAATTGAGAATCTCGTTTCGCTCGCGACAAAACGTATCCGTACAAATAATTAGTACAACTATTACGGTAATTGCAGGCGCACGAGTGAGCAGTCGAGTCCCAAATCTCCCCTTGAACCTCTCCCGCCTGTCCTGTCGCCACAACTGCACCGCCACTTTCAATAACTCTCACTCTTTATCTCGACCACTTTCAGCAGAATCTTCCTCTTGTTGGTGTCGAGAATCTTGATGTAAACGGGAGGAATCCGACGAACTCCGAAGCGTTCCCTTTCGCAGACTGCAAAATGTCCAATTTTATAATTTGCCGTAAAGCGCCTCGGAATAGAGTGCCGTATTAATCTCCGTGAGATCAATCAAGGGGGTGAATATACGCGCAGGCGATAATATCTTCAACACGGACATTAAACCGCGAGATAACGGAACACTTTCCGCCGACAGCCAGACCTTTAGAACGACAGCGAACTTTTTGCACGTGCCTTTTTTTTTGTTACCTTGAGGACAGCTCTTCCACGCGAGTGACTTCAACGGCGAGGAAGAGTGTTATTCCTCTCAATCCCTCTCTCTCTCTGTCCCCACAGGCGTGCCGGCACGGACGTTGTGCGAACGTTCAACGGCGACGTTACCAGTTGCCTCCTCGATGAGCCTCGACGTAAAATCAACCTTCACGTTCTTACGCGAACTGATTTATCTTCTCACGAACGTGCTTGCAATCCACCCAACGGAGACAAACACGCCAACCGTCTCCCCCCCCCAACACCTTGCCCACGTCTGCCACGATGTAAAAATGCCCTACGATTGTAAAAAGAAAAAATTACATAAACGCTGATAATAATAATAATTGCGATGATGATTGCGATGTCACAACGATGGGGTGCGCGCGTCGTACGCGCGGTGCTGTGAGAGAGGAGCGATGGACGCGTGCCGGCGTCGAGGCGACTGCGCGAGTCGAGAGGGGGCTGCGCGATGGGTGGGCGGGTGGGTTGGTGGGTGGGTCGATGGGCTGGTGGGTGGGTGGGTGAGTGCGATGGGTTGGTAGGTTTTGGTGGGTGGGTGTTTATATATAGAGAGAGAGAGAGAGGCCCGGCTATGCGTGGCTATGCTGATGCTGATGACCCGCGCGCTGTCCTCTCGAACGGGCGTCCGACATCCCCACGCCTGACAGCGAAGCTGCAGTGGCTCTCCCCAGCCGGACAATCCTCCCCCTTGACTCCACCAGCTCCCAGTCAAGCCCCGCGATCCCTCCACCCACTAACACCCCCCCCCCACCACCCACCGCACCCCACCCTCACCTCGCCTCCCACCCCCCTCCCACCACAGTACAAAAAAATTATAAAGACAAAGATCTCCCGTATAGCCTGCACAGGCCGTCGGGGCAAGAGCGCTGTCAAGCGAACACCTATTAGGGAAAAGGCCAGCGGCTGCACACAAGTGGCTGGTGTGACCAGCTGTAACGCCCGGTCGCCTTTGTCTCCCCGGTGATGATGTCTGCACCCCGCACCGGGCAGTACTCGATTGAGGATGAGTCGACATTGGGGTTGTCCCCCAGAGTTGTTTCAGATATTCGTCACCGATGTTGAGCGTGAGCGGAAATTGTCCGACTTAAATAGCCGGGGTTCGTTTAACAGTACGCTAATAACTACCCCCCCACGACACACACACAGACACACACTCATGTACCTCCCTTGATTGACCTTACAAGCAAAGACCCCGCCACTACCACAACCCTCTTCACCCGAGCCAGTCCCCCAACTTGACCCCTACTTGCTTGGATCAAGTTTCATCTCTCGCTTCGATCTCCGAATTCCCCAAAAAGTCTCAGCTGGCCTTGATCCCACCACCCTGCTGAGCTTGATCCCATCGGCCCTCCGCCGCTCCTGCCTCTCCACCACCAACCTCATCGTCTCCCTTGACCCCACTGAGCTCCTTCCCTCCCTCCCTCCCCTCCCTCCATCACTCACTCACTAACCCCACCACGTTGCTCTCGTGTTCTGCTGGAGCCAAGGGTGCCTCAATGTAACCCGGGTGGATAGAGGGGTGGGTGGGTGGGGGGGTTAGAACTCGTGTCTGTCAAGGGTAGGAGGGGTTATTTTAATCCTTCATTCTTTGAACTCCCACTGCTCGGTCGCAACCAATGTACCCACCCCTCTCGTCTCTCCTCCCTCTCCTCCCTCCCTTCCTCCGTCTCCCTCCCTCCGTCTCCCCGCCTTCTGACTGGGGGTCACGCAGAGAGGACCTCTGTGCTTGACCGGCTCCTGTGTTGTTCTTGAAATGGAATAAGGGGGAGGGTTGGAGAGTGGGGAGTGTGCCGTGTGCATGGGGAGAGGGTGAGAGAGTGAGAGAGTGAGCGAGAGAGTGACCGAGAGAGTGAGCGAGCGAGAGGTGGGGGTTTACATAAAGCAAAGTAAAATAAATTGCGAAATGATGAACGAAACAAAGTGCCGACTACACCGAGCATCTTCTTGTTTCCACTGATCGTAAAAAAATACAGCGAGGGAAAGAAAGAGAGGACTGGCTGGCTGTACGACGCACAGCGTTGTATCTACCCGTGTCTGTTTGGATTATTGTGAAGACATCCGTCGTTTAACGATGTTGACAGATAATTTGGAAATCCACTGCTGGATGAAAGCTTCCCCGCGCGCCGTGTAGGTCATGGGGATTGTTGCATGTTTGACCATATTTCACCACGCTGGGTCTACTCGGTGCACCAGGAAATGCGTAACTATACATAAACATCTTGACTTAAGGATTTCGTGACTGCAGGAATTCATATTCGTTGGGTCTTTCGGTAAAGTCACGTAGATAGGTTCAAATTAATAATTGTTTATTTTTATTAATTTGAACCTATCTACGTGACTTTACCGAAAGACCCAAATAATATACATAAACATACTGGGGGGCGGTGGGGAGGGGGATCTCTGTGACGTACGCACACAACTGTGACGTACGCACACAACTGTGACGTACGCACACAACTGCACGCCCCCTCGCACTCTCCTCGCACCCGAACCCGTTCACCCTTCACAGCGCGTCGATCCCACGAATTCGTCGGTGCCATTCGCTGTATTCGTGACGCGAGACATCCCCACGTTCTTACGCGCGTCGGAGCCCCCTGAAGCCTTCAAGCCCCTGGAGCAGAAGGCTCCCCTCTCCGCCACCGTGGCGAGATGTGAACTTCCTCGCCTGGCATGCAGGAGGGTCGTGGGTTCGATCCCGACTATGACGCTGCTGTATATTTTGGAGTGTGTGTGGTCTCCGTCTCTCTCCCCGTGGTCACGTGTGTTTTGCTCCGGGTCCTCCAGGTTTTTCTGTCCACATTTAGAATGAACATCACGCGTTTAGAGTATTTTAATCGCTATAGATTTCCATATGATAGCCACTTCGTTGAGCTATTATGTGGCCAGGTCGCTTCTGAAAAAGAGCTCTATACCTCAGTGGGCCTTACCTGGTAAGATTAAAAAAACGGTTTCGTTTAATAGTTTCTAACCACCCATACTATTTGTAGTTTAGCAGGTAAGGCCCACTGAGATACGTAGCTCTTTTTCAGAAGCTACCTGGTCACAAATGATAGCTCAACGAAGTGGGCTTATCACGTGGACATTTATAACAGCGCGTGATGTTGATTCGAACATAACAGCCTCCATCCTTGACAGCACCCCCTGTGGCAGCATCCACCAAAGCACTTGACTAAGCTTCACGCGACATCAGGAGCTTCCCTATAGCCAGTAGCTTTGTGGGGAATGGGGGGCTCCCCCCTCTCCTCCCGGGGGGCTATCCACTTTACAATTCCCTTCTCTGTGCTCCTCCGGCTCATGGGCCACGGTGCAATTGCACCACGTGCACATGCGTGAGTTTCGCTGCTGTCCCACACACGTCACCCTCACTTGTATCTTGGTAGTTCGTATGGCTGCCGCCGTCTGTGGGGCGTTGCCACTCGTTGCCATTGCATTTGAAAGCAGAGGGTGGGAGCGGACGACGAGGATGATGAACACACAGGGAGTGAGTGTGACCGTGCGTCGATTACACGGTTCGCATAAGCTCGCAGGGGCCGTCGTGATGCCAGCCACCCGTGTAAGAATGTACGCATTTTCTGTGAATGCAAATATTGACTACATTAAGGAATAATAGAGCGAAGACAATTACCAACGAGACCGAAATTAAAACACTCGAAACAACACAAATGAGACGGTAAAAGTTGGGAATCCCTAAATCGCCACAATCTGTGCCCGCATATGTACGTGCATGTTGAACTTCTTTCGCACCGTACGTAGGTAGACAACGGTTGCTCGTCGGAGGCACGTCCACCGTCGGGGGGAAATGAATCGCGACACCGCGCAACCTCTCACGCTGTGTTGAGACGCTTGCGGTCGACAGGACGAGACGAGGTCAGGGACCCCCCCTCCCCCCCGAGCGCGCATCGAGTTACGACGGCGCTATGAGAGAGCGACGCGAGCTAAAGCCCACGTGCTCATTGACCGTCAGTACTGTGCGTCCAATGTTGTATGTTGCTGCTGTTGTTGTTGTTGTAAAAAAAACAAAATATTTCATTGAGAGAATGTGACGAGCGCGCAGTGTCCAGCACGCGTTCACGAGTCCATTTTCCGAGACACCCGGCACGCAGACGAAGCGTCATCGGTGCTCACAGCAGCAGCAGCAGCAACGGTAGCAGCAGCGAAGTGAATTTGATACGGCCCTGTATAATAATAATAATAAAGTACTTCAGGGGTAGTACTATGAGTATGGAGGGTACAATTTCAACTGTCTGTCCGGGTGCTGGTTAAGGAAAATATGTACCGCACCCCGGCACACCACATCCATGATTCTCCTCTTCGCCGTGACTGTGGCTACTGGTCACGTGCCTACACTCTCGTTCTTCTTCCAGCTACCCGGAAAAATATTTCTGTTGGGAAATTAACCACCCCCGCCTCTTCCATCCCCCCCTCCCCTGCCTGGACACAGCCATTGGTAGGGGTGGTGGTGGTGGCTGCCCGATACGGATTCCGCGCACGTGGCTATTTCGAGCAGAGTGCGCGCGCAATGCGGGCGCGTGGTGGTGGTGGTGTGAGTCGGCGGCACAACGGGTGCTGCGGCCACTCTGTGCATCTTTACACACATCTGCGGGGTGTCCCGACGTTTCGCCACCAACCCCCTCCAACCGCAAGCCGCAGCAGCCGCCAATTAGATGAATTGTCATGATCCAGACTCAAAGAGTTCGATTTTGAGACTTAAATTGTCAACGAACTTTGTGAACATAGCGACCTCCAGTGGCTGCATGCTGAGCGGTGGGTTGGTGTGGGGAGTGAGAGTGCAGCGATTAGCGCGCTGCGCCACCAACCTGGCCACCTGGGTTCGATTCCCGCTCACGGCCAACACCGGTGACGATTATGTGGTGGTGCTGGCCACCCACCCCCTCGTGCGACGCGCCGGCCTTCATCGGTGCTCGCCGTTAATTAAAGGGAATTTGGAGACTTTCATCCGGCAGTGGATGGACCGTGGCCAATGGTGATGATAATTGAATAAAACAGGGGGTGGGGGTCGTGAATAAAAACCCACGGTGTGGCAGCCAATGGAGGGAAACTCGCCCGAAAGGAGGACATCCGCTCCAGAGATGGAGCGATGAAATCCGCTCGTGTGCAGGTGCAAGATGGATCGCTACGTCGCAGGACTGTCGTAGGAAAGGCGACGGTTTGTGAAGGCGTTCATCCAGTAGTGGAATGATCCTTGCTGATGATGATGACCGCATCGTGCGGCGCTGTCAGAAGCGCTTATGGGGCCGTCTGGAACGCTCTTCCTTCCGATGTTAGGAAGCCGCTGGAGCTATGCACTTTTAAATCATCTAGATTGAAAACTCATTTCTTTATTAATTATTTTTGTGTTCAATTTGTTGTCCTTCCCAAGCGCATCCGATTGGCCCAGTTGGCTGCGTACGGTGCGAAAGAAGTTCAACGTACCAGACATGATGAAATCAAGAGGAAATTATTTTGACCAGGTTAGGTGGCCTGAAGCCAAAGCTTACCCAATACGTGGGCTTACTTTAATCGTGTTAATTACAGAGTTGCTTACTAATAATCTCACACCGTCTACCCACCTCCAGCCGCTATCTGATTGAATGCACTACAGTACTTTGAAGTTCACGGTATGCCACTGCCCAATTGACAATTGCGTTCAAAGCCACGGGTCAATCCGCTAGCCCCGCGCCTTTGCCAGGTGATGGGGGTTGTTTGGCCATACTTCACAACGGTAGTCAAAGCCGGTTTGTGGAAATGTGTAGCATATACACATAAATCATAGAAGTGCAGTACAACGGTGGATTTATTATCCGCTTTGCACATTTGGAAATACGGAACTTTGCCGATCCACTGCTGGATGAGGGCGTCCGTAACACTCGCTGTTCGTGGGGGGGGGGGGGGGGCGCCCGGGGGGGGGTGCTGTTCAAATAAGGTGGCAATATTCTTGATCAGGTGGGACTGATGAAAGCCAAAGCTTTACATTTTTCAACCGCTTTCGTGACGCTGCGTTGGCAGAGGTGCACAAGCGCATATATAAGCACCGACGCTGCCCTAAAGGGAAATGTGCATAACAGGCGACGTTTCGGGCAAGGGTCCTTGCTCCTAAGGATGTCTTGCATTTAACATTATTAATTGCACATAGCAATTATCTGGAACCATCTACCCCCCCCCCCTCTGCCCGAATGCGCATCCACGCCCAATTGATATTTGATTGAAGACACCACTTTGAAGTCCACGGTGTACTGCTGCTCGCCGCTGACTGCCTAAGCTCATGTTCAAAGCCATGCCCAAATTAGCTCCGAGCTGAGCTAATCTCCATTGGTGGTCCCGAGGCCAGTGATGGAAACTGAGATGGAGTGGTGGAGAAGAAGGGACGAACCTCTCTCCACTCTCTCCACGCGCCCAGCTGTCAGCACAAAAACCACAGGAAATGCGCCCGATCTTGTCGGGAGGTCCAGGAAGCTCAGCGGAAAGAACTCGACAAATCCGTTCCAAGATAAGCAGCGTCGATCCTGTATAGTTCTCGAACGGACGATGGATCCTCCACAATAACGTTGCCATAGCCTCCGGGATAACGCTGTTGGCAGGAGAGGGCAGTGCTGTAAAAACACACACATTGTTGTGCTGCGCTTCTATGCTCGCGCGTCTATCGGTCTTCAGATGGTCGGCCTTGTACAAGAGCTGCTTTGCTCAATGTTGCTCCTCCGCCTTGAGCAACCGGCACTGGGCAGCGTGGTGAGTTCGGTATGGTCAGGTAGCCCCCATGATCGGATAGGCGTAATGAGGCCCTCATCCAGCAGTGGATCGACAATAGGTGTTATTACCCTCTCAGTAGGACAACCACAGTTTAATTCCCACAGCGTGCTGCCAGACTCTGAAAGTGGTACTGATTTTAATCGTCTTGGAGGAATGATTGATGGTTATGGCAGCAATAGAATACAGTTGGGATCTAGATAACGTCTAAATGCAATTGCGTCCAAAAGGGCCGTGGGAAATAGGTGGCCCGGGACCACGGGGTCATCGATATGCGTGGGTTTTTCTTTTTCAAGCTGATGTAAGGGGTTCAATACGATCCATCCTGTCTGTCCCTGTGAGCCTCGGGCAATAGCAGTCGACTCCCCAGAGTGCTAAAGATGTCTCCATTGTCCAGCACCCCGTGTGACATTGCCAGCATTGTTGTGTTGCACGGGCTGCACACGTGCACGTAACCCGTTTGTGTGTAGAATAAAAAATGTGAATTCACTAATTCCATAGCATCTGTTACAATATATTGACGTGTCGGATGATGGCTAGTTGTGCCCTGGCTCCCACTGGCACGTGACAAAACATGTAATGATTGCCGTGGATTTTGGGATTTTAATGAAGAGGAGGGAGGGATGGAAGCTCCCCTTCCTGAGTCATCCCCAACATGCAAATGAGACTCCATGGTTCAGGCGCTCCAGTTCCACCCAATCTTTCCTCTGCACGTGCTTACGTAATAGGAGTACCCTAATAATAATTCCCAGCCCTTTGCCTATGCACAGATGCATGCAGAAGGCCTCCCTCCTACCCATGCCATATTAGTTTTGGGAGTTGTTTGATCACACTTCACCACACTGGTCGGTGCGGGTCAGTGAAGGAGGTGGCACAGGAACGGGTCAATATGTAAACTCGCCACTGATGTTAGCCGTGACTGGGAATCGAACTCAGATTTTTTTTATTTTCTCTTCCGAATTCATAGCGCGGTGTGCGAACCACTGTGCCACGGCTCCACCTGGTTTTCCTTTTTTTTCCTGAACACTCCACGAGTGAACAATTGTGAGTGTGTGGCAGCAGCCTTGTTAGATCACGTTCTCGGTCGGAGCGTTGTAGCGACATCACGTGATGCCTCCCCGCCAATGCGCCGGAATGTGGCGCGCGCGTGCCTCCGCAGATTGTCACGCGCACGTGGAAGAAAAAAAAAGATGCGAGTGGAATAAGCACCACCTGCTCCAGGCGGCGTGTTGATGCACGCTGCGACGTTTGCACCGTGTGTGCATTGAACTTCTTTCGCGCCGTACGCAGCCAACCGTGGTGCAATAAACAGGCCGTTCCCTTAATTCCAGTTCGCCTGTTATCGGCGATGTTTGCTTTTTGCAACAACACACGGTACATTCTAATGCGGCGAAAATGCACAAATGGCGCCATGAAAGATTGGGCGGCCTGCGAGTGCGCCCACAAATCTCAAACCATCATCGATTACGAATCCCAAACCATCGACCACAAATCTCAAACCATCATCGATTACGAATCCCAAACCATCGACCACGAATCCCAAACCATCATCAACCACGAATCCTAAACCATCGACGACATCGTAAACACTCCGCTGCTGCTGCTGCTGTTTCCGTCTTCACTCCTTTAAAGGAGGAATTGACGAGATCCAATCTGCTTCCCAACAGACAATTGAGTGGATAACAACATCTAACATTACACCTTGAATCTGCTGCTGCGATTCGTCCATACGAAAAAAGAAGAACGTGGCACACCGGGAAAAGGCCCTCCCTGTCGAGAGGAGGTCGTTGCACCCGCCGTTGAATAAGGGTCAGGGAGTTGGTAGCACCGACGGCTGGGGTGGGGTCGATCCAGACTGCGTGCGAGGCAGAGGTGCTCAGGCGGGAGACGTCGGAGGAGGTTATCCTGGCCAGAGCGTTTACGAGGAAAGAAAGGCGTGAGATGTGATGGCTTTTTTCAGGAATGTTGGAGTCTGGTATAGGTTTTGGGGACGAGGAGAACGGTATCCAATCGATTGTATGGATTGCATTATTTTACAAATAAACTGTTAGCTATTGACAATCTATGGATTTTTTTTATTAAAACGTCTCTTTCATTGGCCTTAGTTTGCATTTCAAATACACATTTTGTAAAACTTCAAAAAAACCTCACAGGGCTTTGCTCTACCCTCCTAATATTTCACAATTAAATCGTGGACTTCACTCGCCGACGAATATTTGCTCGGGTTTTCCCTGGACATGCACCGAATGAAGCCATTAGTCATTTCATCGCATTGGGATAATGATGTTGTTTTGCCCTTTTTACCAGCTCATCCGTAGATATTCATTGCTATACCCTGCTAATGGAGCGTCCAGGGTGTTGTAGATATTTGGCCCGATTGAGGCACAATTTGGTTTCACCCTTTTATGGATTTCTGCCACTAAGAGAAAGGTGGAAATTTGGAGATAGAGAGAGAGGAAAAGGTGATTTGCGTCTGTTTCACGCACTCGCCTTCGCCTCTATTCCCCGCGAGGATTGGTCGAGGTCGCATTCCATAGAAACTCCCGCATCCAATCAGCAACGGGGTCGTGGTGGCTGCCGATGGGAACGTGGGCCATGCATTGCAGACGTCACCACGCTAGTCCTGCTGACGGACAGAGTTGACCAATCAAGGTCCGTGATCTCAAGTACGCACAGGCGTGCTGCTGCTGCTGACGATGATGATGGGTGCATCGATTTCTCTACTCTCCACCAACGTGTAAAATTATTGTAGCCCTGAGTTTAAAGCCAACAGAGAAATAATGTGTTCCTACACCACCACTAGCAAAGACAAAGACCCCCCATGCAGCCTGAACAGATTGTTGTGGCAAGTGCTGTTAGCGAGCAACAATGAAGGCCGACACGGTGCACGAAGGGGTGGGTGGCCAAAACCACGCCCGGCCGCCTTTGTCTCCCCAGTGGCGATGTTTCACACACCACACCAAGCACTAATTTGATGGTGATTCGACCCAGGGGATGCCCATAACCGGTTCAGATAATCGTCACTGGTGTTGGCCGTGAGCGCAAATCTAACTCGGGTGGCCAGGTTCGTAGCAAAGCGCGCTAACCGCTGCACTACCGCTCCCCATTGCAGTTAGAAAGAGATCCTCATGAGCAGCGATAGTCATGTAGACTTTTATAAAAACCAATTGTTCTATGCGGTTACATTTGTTGATTTTATACGGTATCTATTACTACTTATTTGAATTTAACAAAAAATAAGCAAATAAGTAGCAAAAAATAGAAGCGACCCATTTGGATGCAGTATAATAATAAAAAAACAGCAGCTGGAACAACTCATCAATCATAGCTGCGGGGGCAGGCTGCAGCTCTCATGAAGAGCAAGTACTTAATCACGATAAGGATCGACGAAGACGTGAGCATGAGGCTGATGGGGTTGAAGTGCTCGGTTGTCGTTCTTGTCGTTTTGTCACGTGTCAGGGCAAGTGGGGTTTGGACGGTGGCCAGGAGGATTTTCGTGAAATTTCCACAACTGGGTCAGGATCAACCGGATGTAGGAGCGATGTTCAGAACGCTCAAATGAGCAACGGTGTGAACCCCACCCACCCACCCCGCTCTTTTTGAAATGAGCAGTCGGTGCCAACAACGCGGGACTTATCGCTGATTGTAATTACATTATCCAGAGACAGAGTGGACCCGACCGTAAGCCTTTTCGCGTGTTGCAACCGCTCGCGAGCAGCGGAAATGCTCCAAATTGCGAATGAACAACAACAACAACAAAAAGTAGCCGCGTGAAACGAAGGTGGCCGCTTTGGGGGACAGCAAGCCCTCTGAGAGTTGACGTCAGGGGTGGGGGGGGGTGCCGTCCATAGCTCGTGGTGGCTTCGCGGTGTGGACGGATGTCTTAGAGAGGCCTCCGTTGGCGAGAGATTTTTATTGTTGGGGTAAAAAAGCAACGGTGCCTCGACGCGATCCCACGTCATCTTTGGCGATTTGTCCCTTGTGAAAAGTGTACCGCCCTTGATGTCGATCCACTGCTGGATGAGCTCCCCCCCTTCCCATACGCTCCGTGGATCGTGGTGGGGGGGGGGGTGTTGTTTGACCATTCTTCGTCACATTGCTCACTGCGCGTTGTCGAAGGTAGGGAGGTATAGGCGTGGGGGTTGTCGAAGTACGGTACAACAATTGATTTTGCTGCGCCGCCCTCTGCTGCCTACAACGGAGTAATGCAGCCTTCCTGTAACACCCGTTATGCGTGTGGTCGTCTCAATAAACACGTTCCTTCGGAGTGGGCAGGTAGGAACATGGTTGGACAGCGCATTCGTGCACGACAGCCAGACAACTCATACCTGGTGGGCAGTGTGGAAGCTGTTACTACTTGGATAAGTGTAGTGTATCGTGTCGTGTATAGTGTAGTGTGTAGGTTAAACGTTGAGTTTTATAAGGGCACCACGGGGTGACCCACCCAGCCCCCTCCCCTTGCTTAGGCCCCTCCCATTACCCCCCTCCCTTAGGCCCCTCCACCTGACCCCCCCTCCCTTAGGCCCCTCCTCTGAACCCCCCCTCAGGCCCCTTTCATGACTCCCCCCTTCCTTAGGCCCCTCCCCTGACCCTCCTCCCTTAGGCACCTCCCCTCTCCGTACCAGGCAGTAGGTCTCCACCAATCAAATAGCTGTTTGTAAGGTCTCCACCAATCAAAGAGCTGTGTGTATTATATATTTATTTATGCACGACAGACAGACAAACAGACAGTCAGACAGACAGACAATTAATCCCTGGTGGGCAGTGTGGAACATTGTTCCTACCTGTAAAACTATCCGGGCTCCACGTCGCTTAGCTTCCGATCCGACAAGATATGGAGCATTTCCGCCGATTTGGTGTTGGGCTTTCTGAGATGTAGTCTACTTTGTTTTCGAATCGTTATTATAAATTTGTGCTACGATCTATATGATATGACATGTTGTTCTAAATCCTACGGTTCTTTCTGGCTGTGAATGACAAATTATCCTTCTAGACCAATGGTTCTTAACCTTTAGTGCAGCCTTGCAATCCCTTTGGTATTCAATCGTTAAGAAAAACACGTGTAACGTTAATAAATACATCGGTTTGATGAAACAAAGTAGTTGTACTTACGAGCCCGTGCTTAATTTGTGTTTCGATGATTTACCTTCTAAAAAAAGATTCAATTTCGCACCCCCAGAAAGGGCACCTCGCACCCCAGGTTAAGAGCCACTGCTCTCGACCCTTATAAACTGCTGTGCCTCCCCTCTCAATGGCTCTACTGCTGCTGCTGCTGTCAGTAAGTCATCACGTTCCGCAGCGAATGTGGAGCGGCGTGTAATGGCTGTCATAAATTGTCAGGATTTATTTGGATTAAAACATATATATAACGGTGGTGTGAAGCCCAGCTTATGTGCGCTCGAGATGACAACGAGCGGAACACGTGGCTTAGAGGACACACGGAAACTAATAGACATCATGATGGCCGTTAAAGGTAGGTGGGCTTGGGTAGGACATGTCCCTCGAAGGGATGATTGCTAAAGGTAGAGAATGTTTGGCTGTACCGTGTTGAACCTCTTTCGCACCGCACGTAGCCAACCGTGCTAATCGGAGACGAGAGAGATGGAGTGGCAGCCAGGTAACAGAGATGCAGGGGCACGCTGGTTTGCTACATCTCAGGACCGTGACGTGGAAACGGCTTGAGGAAGTTCTTCATCCAGCAGTGGATAGATCGAGGCTGCTGCTGTTATATCACGGCTGTTGTCAACAGCCTCCGCCTGCATAAACATTGCGTCATTAACATCTTATACCCTTCGATTTAAAGCTTTCGTGACTGCAGGGATTCATCTTATTGGTTCTTTCGGTAAAGTCACGTAGAAGGGAAATAATAAAATAATA
>CM025607.2:15900763-15946264 GCA_014621495.2 Entosphenus tridentatus | reverse complement strand
TGGCCTCCTCTCTTCAAAATTAATTACTGGATCTTCAACGTTCACTGTAAAGCAGATGGCACATATCTTTGCGGTTAATACTACACCAAGCAAAGTGCAGTGAACGTGCTATCGCTGGGCAATATCACTGTTCCAAAGACAGCAAACATAAATATAATAGCAGCATAGAAGAGTAGAGGAAAATATCCTCGAGGACTCTGAAGAGCTCTCGCATAGGCCCTTCTGACAGCAGTGGAATGAGCAAGCATTTTAAGGGCTGCACCTTTACCTTTTTCACGGAGCCATAAGATGATCCAGACTTATCAGGGACGCAAGGCCTGGACTTGTGCACAAAGAGGTGATCAGAGAAAGGCTTTGATTGCCTAATCGGTGTGTACACTGTTCACCCTTTGTTAGGAGTCATTTCCAAGCACTGCTGCGCCCGTCAGAAGCAGGCACATCAACGAGTTCCCTTCCCTGGCAAACGCCTGCGTAACTTCACATCACGAAAAAGGCATCACATGACTAGTTGTCATATCTGACCAAGCTATTGGGTTGTGTTCTTTTTTCTTATCAATCATAAAATAGAACTTAGAACTGTGAACGTCAGGTCAATAAGTTCAAAAGGAGGGTTTGTTGGCATGATGACTGAGAAATTAGGTGGCATGAAGGCAAGTGTACATTGTGTAGCTGAGGCAAAGGGCATGCAAGGTGTTGCAAGTGATACTATTGCATAATAAATTTACTATGGGGTAAGCAACCGAACAAATGTATAGGAACTCAAGAGTGGATGCCCTATGGAGAAATTGGCCACCACCATAGGAAAGTTAATGTTTTTTAATCAGAGGCCCAGGACTGCCAATGGAAAAGAGCACCATCGCACAATCGTTTGAGCGTGGCAACACTTTGATATTTGACTTGATTTAATGTTTATGGACAAATGTTGGATATCACTACAAAGCACATGATTTAGGAGTTAATGTTTATTGCAGGTTTCTGTTGCCATTCCAAGAGTGAGGCCAGAGGGCTATATGTTTACAAAGACTTGAAAATTATACAATTAAGTTGTTTTAGCATCTAACTACACAATTGCATGGCAGCCTGCCTTACATCTATGCTTTTGCTAAAAAGTCACGTTTACATATTTAGTGTAAATAACTTTTTTGTACAGTTTTCTGACCATAATTCGCGTGTGTTCATGCAAACTGAACTTGGAGAAAGGTGCAGTACTGTGTTTCTGTGCTGTGCTGAAACTAGCCAGGCCTGCCCATCTGCACCACGTTAGTGATTGTCTCACCACAAATATAACTAAAACTACGTGATATCTGAAGGCCCCTTTTATCTCCATATGTGAACCTTAATGCCCTCCCACCATTTCCAATGCAGCACTCAAGTGTTTTTGTTTGCCTATCTTCCACCCTGAAATATATCCTTGCTGCTGTGAACAGTACAATAGAAACATTTCATCTTCGGAGATTTCCAAACTGAACAGCAGTCGGCCTTTTACAGTATATGTAGCGGCCTTACCCTGAATGCTTTGGTTTCCTCCCACGTGTATGTATTTATGTTAAACTTCTTTCGCATGCCGATATGCTTATGGAATTGGCAAAACAACCAATGCGTATCCCTTCTGAGTCTTGGGACTCAAACAGATCTTCTTCGGGAAATAAAGTTAAATATCACTTTATTGGATGCAGGGATGGGGTAGTGATTATGCGCATTGCACTATGAACCTGACAGAGTCAATTCCTGTGCCCACCCCCTCCCACCATAGCCTAATTGTTTATAAATATTTTTTCACATTTGCACTGCGAGAATAATCTAATTCAATTTAGGATGCAGTACTGTCTGCTTTGTGACTTAAAGCTTTCGTGACTGCAGGAATTCATATTATTTTGGTCTTTCGGTAAAGTCACGAAGATAGGTTCAAAGAAAATAACAAAAATTACGACGTTTCCGTTGCAACACAAGCGGTCGTAGTTTTTGTTATTTTCTTTGAACCTATCTACGTGAATTTACCAAAAGACCCAAAGAATATGTCTGCTTTGTATTTTATTTCTAACCACTACCATGTGTAGTGACTGACTCAGAAACACTACGAGTAGGAGGCACTGTTTATTAACGGCCTTAACAGTTCACACACTTAGCAACTACGGTTCCCAGTCAGGACAGCTGGCAGACTGCCTGACTCACGACGCCGAGACGGTGAAGACGCAGACGGCGGTGAAGACCCCAGCAGCAGCAGCAGCAGCACGACAGGGGTCCCCCCCCCCCTACTCCACACGGCGACAGCCCCGAGGTCCCCTCCCGGGGCCCCTCTTATATTGCCAGCGTGGCCTGGCTCCGCCCCCGGCCACGCCCCCCTTCTGGAACCTACCAGCAGGTTCTCGATCTGCCCCTTCCGTGACCTTTCCCCGACATCCCTCCGTCTGGTCTATCACGTGGCCTGCTGTCAGTCAGGGCTGCTCGGTGCTGCAGATCCCCTTCCCTGCCAGCAGCCAGCGCTATGCTGCTAAGTGACCGACTCTATGTCACTACACGTGTATAGCCTTAACGGACTGTTGGAGCAAGTGCTGTTAGCGAGCAGCCACATATGGTGGCCGGCACCACGCCCGGCCTGTACACCCGTACACAGACGCACGAACAGAGCCGCACGCATCGCCGAGTTAGTAGGGCTCTGGTGCACTGAATCATAATATTAATTTATACTGTCGGAATCCGATGAGCTCTAAAGCTCTTTTTCACTGATGTACAGTAGAATGAAATCGGGACACTTGTCCAATTCCCCTGCCCCCCCCCCCACTACCCCCATCTCATAGCCCAAACCCTGGATCCTCTCTCTCTCTCATTGCCTTCTGGTGCAGTTGTACCGCCTGCACACCCGATCTCTACGCCACTCCACTGCTGTACGCATCTATGATTAACTTCATTCGCACCCTACGCAGCCAACCGTGCCGATCGGAGGTCACGTCTTCGTGACCAAAAGACCACGAACTACCGCCACTACTATCAACCACCACCACCACTATCACCAGAACGACATCTGGTTCACAATGATGTGTTGGAAAGACTGATCCGACACAAGGAGCTTCCCTCGGTACAAGCTCTGACCTGGGTGCCTTTGATGCGTTCCCCTCGCACACAATACACGGGTGTTGTTTCGCTAATGTGGCTGCAAGAACACCGACTAATACTGTATACTCAGACGATCCCAAGTGAGACCCTCTTGAAAGTGCATTCTCTCGGGACGTGTCCTCCCCGATCCCACTTATTTTGTGATTTGAAAAATAAAGTTTGCGTTTCAAAATTTTATTATTTTGACGTTATCCATTAGCGTGTGCTAATGTGGTGCGGGTGTTTTAGCGCGCAAGTTGAACAAAAAATAATCCAACAATTTGCGTGCAGTGACCAAAGGTGCGATACTGCCCACAGACGCAACGAGGAATTCTAGTCGGTTCAACGCCACGGTTAAATAAACGTCTCGCATTTGTAATCACACCAGCAAAATGAGCATGCTGGAGATGGGTATGATTGAAGAGCCCTCTGTCTTCCTCTATGGGTCGATCTCCTCCTCGGCTTCCTGGTCAAACCGACACGCCGACGAACCCCGGGGGTAGGGTGGGGGAGCGGGGAGTGTCTTAGATGAAATCGTTCGGCATTGATAATTCATGCCCCCCCCCCCCATAGAAATACCGCATGGGTGGGAGACTCGCTTTAATTGGCACGGCATTTAATTCATGTTTCACCGTGGCTATGTGTGCGGCGTGGTGTGTGTGCGGTTCGCACGGCGATCCGCGTTCGATACCCGTTCACGGCCAACGGCCAACACCAGTGACGATTATCTGAACCGGCCCAGGGCGTCCTGCCCTAGGTCGACTCAGCCTCAAATGAGTGACTGGTGCGGTGTGTAGACATCGCCACTGGTGGAGACAAATGCGGTCGGGCGTGGTGCTGGCCACCCACCCCCTCGTGTGCCGTGCCGGCCTACACAGGTGCTCGCTAAGGAGCGCTTAGCCCCAACAGTCCGTTAAGGCTACGCGGGGGATCTTTGCCTTTGGTGTGTGCCGAGACCATTCACTCTGTCAGTCATTCCAGAATCTACGGGAATTAAAAACGACCAATGTGCAATTGGAGAAAGCCTCTAAAATAAAATAAAACTCTCCAGTTCGCTGTTGTTGCTGTACGGCTCTCCGATGTGTTTTCGGGTTGTTCTGCGCGTTGTCCGACGTTTCGCTTCGGGTGCTGCGAGCCCGATTACATACGAAGCGGCTCTCTGTAGTAGCGTGAGCTGGTTTAAAGGGGCGGGTGTGGGGGGTGGGTGAGCCGCACGAGGCTGTCGATGTTATAAACGAACTTTAAACAAAATGTTGAACGCGCAGCAGATTGAGTAACGAAGCGATCTGCTTCTGTCTATCGTGCGCTCCGTTCCCTGGCGCTCACCCCATGTGTGCACGAGACAAGGCTTTCCGATGCCTACTGCTGAATAATTATTATTGTTGTTTGACTTAACTGTAACCATTTAGCAACGGGGCAGAAGCAGGGGTGGGAGAGGGGGCGGTGACCCAGCTCCCCTCCAGCGCCTTCCCCGACGTTCCGGGGCTGGTACCAACCCTGGCGCAGGCATCATCTCAAACATCAACATCGCTTCGTACGCAATGACGGTTGTTGTTGTTGCTGTTGTTGTTTCTGTACGTGTGTACAGTCTCCATACATCTAAGTGTGTATATCAATACAATGCATTAACCAAATGCGTTTCTCGAGCCCGAAAGATTGCTCTGAAGCGTATTGATCTCACACACACACATTGCACTAGAGCAACCCACCATCAAGCGCGCTCGCACAAACGCAAACATCCCCCTGCCCCCACCCCCCCCTTTAGCCTTGGTAGAACTTTGGTGCAATCGTTGTTAGTGAGCGCCTATTGAGGGCGGGCCCACTATACCGCGAGAGAGTGGTCGGTGCAGCATCAATCACCAAGCCTCCTCTGACCTTGGCTCCGCGGGTGGCGATGTCTCGACTTTTATTATATCTCGATTCCACTTTTGTCGAGGGCCAGCCAGCCTCGAGCGAGCAGAAGGTGCCCGGAGCGAGCACGCGGCTGATCGGCGTTGGCGCACGCGAAGAAATATGATCTCTCTTCTTGGTTCTTTCAGTAAAGTCATCACGTATAAGGGAAATAATAAAATAATAAAAATAAAACATAATAAAATAATTCTCACGACGTTTCGGCCACAACGCAAGCAGCCGTCCTCAGGTGAAGAACAGGTCTGTCGGAAAGACAGCGTCTGAATGAAGCACCACCAGGCTTGGCAGCGTATATTTAAGCTGGGTTGGAGGGGGAAGAGCGCCTTGACAAATCGAAATTTGATCTCGCCGAAGACGTTCAGCTCCGCAGAGCCCTCACGACAAGACTCTGATGATATCGGCCCCGTCGTCTGTCCACTGCCGGATGAGGGCCTCCCCTGTGGCATCGTCATCCCTCTTGAGGTCTTGCGATGCAACGGTGGCACCTTGGGCAACACGAATTGATGTCATGCCCCGACGTTGCGTTTCTCTCCTCTGGATGCCGTCCGTTAAGGCCACTTTTCCTAACAGTCACTACGATGTCTCTAGATTAGGTATGGATGTTAATGTATTTATTTATATCCACGCGTTGCTATTTCGGGGTTAATGCCAAGCAAGTGCCTAATCCATAACAGAGGGCTTTTTGGGGGGGTTAGATCACGTAAATATAAATGTGTCGTTAAACCCGCCACCACCCGACACAGCCAATTAGTGAGGTTTGTCACAGAAACAAAATGTGCCAATTCGTTACTAGTTCAGAACACACCAGTTGTGTGTTGGAGAGTAAACCCACAACATGTACAATTCGAGTACGACGTTTCGCCATTAATTACAACCAGCATCATCAGGCGGAGAGCCAGGGTTGTGGATAAATCCTCCTGCTTCGGTCTTAGAGGGATACACGTGACGTCGTTACTTGAGGGCCAATCAGGTGCGGAAGCTTACATGTTAAACTCAAGTTGCTAATGAAAAGCAACGTTCCAGTGTGGCTTCATCAGTGTTTATTACCTGCTGTGACTCACATATTGATCGGAAACACAGATATTGGCATGGCATAGACTGTCGGACCTGTCTCCGATGGGGGTTTTCCGGACAATAATGTAACGTTCTGTTCTCTGTTGGGGTCTCCAGACAATATGAAGCGCCGAGACACAGAACGATAATGGGGGTCTGGAGACGACACAGCAAACGACTAGCAGACTGGTCTCTGATGGGGGTTTCTTGACAACAGTGAATGTGGTTCTCGAGACAATGATTAAGCTGACGGATCTCTGATCCCTTCTAAAACTCGATGGGACGGGCGAGTTTCTCATAGGATGCCGGTGGGTGTCGGTACCCTTGCAGTTCCACTGAAAGTTTATTTTAATTTTGTCTCCAATGTGAATGCCACGATTGGCACGTGCGGACATCTGTGTGTGTGTGGATGTCTTTGTTGGGTGGAGGGGGGGGTCGGTGGAGCAGTGGTTAGCGTGCCGCGCTACAATTATCGGTGTCCCGAGTTCGATTCCCGATTATCTGAACCGCTCCTGGGCCTCAGCGTCACAATGCGCACACGGTGCGGTGTGTAAACATCGCCGCGAGGGAAACAAGGGCGGCCGGGCATGACGCGAGCCGCTAAAACTCGTCTTTTGTAGGTTGCTCACTACCAGCAATTGCCCCAAAAGTCTGTTCAGGCTATACAGGGGATCTTTGTCTTTGTGTGAATATCTCTACGCATGCGAGTGTGTGTGAATGTCTTTGCGTGATCAGTTTCAGTATCGGTCGGACCCTGTGTGCATGTCGAGGAGGAGGAGGTCGGTAAGGGAGAAAGTCTCTGTCTTGGGTCACGATTGTTGCTCGGACCCTAGGAGTTTGCGGTGTCTCTCTCCCCATGGTCGCGTGGATTTTTCTCCGGGTCCTCCGGTTTTTTGCCTCCACATTTCGAATCGTGCGCTTAGAATAATTGGCGGCTATAAATGCCCAGGTGATAAGCCACTTCGTTGAGCTATCATTTGTGGCGAGGTCGCTTCTGGAAAAAAAGAGCTATACAGCTCAGTGGGACTTACCTGGGAAAATAACAAATATAAACTTGTAAAGTCTTACGCATCTTGGTGCAAGTGAGCAGGAGGAGCGGTGCTGTGGGGCTGGGGTTGTTGACAACAGAGGGCAGTGCCGCAACATTCACCGTCTTACTGGACCACGTCCCAGACGTCTATCCGCCCTGACATCACCGACCCGCACGGACCAGCAGAGTGACGGGATTTTTGCACACAGCATTGGTGTGTAACGGTGTTTTTTCCTGCAATATTTTGCTGTCTTTTCTTGGATTTTCTGTTTGCACTCAGTCACATATTCACTATAAGATGTTTTTTTGTTCATGTTTTTGTTTTTTGTTTGTTGCGGTTGCACCCGATTCAAGAGCCGAATGGCTCACAGGGCTATACCTAATAAATGAACTTGAACTTGACGCGTGGCCACATCACGAACCCCATGGCGTGGTGAGGCTCTAGTCCAGCAGCGGACTGATACAGGGGCTTTGCATGTGTCATGAGAATAGAGCCTGCATGCGGTGTGAGGGGACTGGTGGCCACGGGAGGTAATGACAGGGGAGTCAGCCTGTAGTACGGATGCATCAGTGGCCACGGGAGGTAATGACAGGGGAGTCAGCTGTGAGTGCGAAGGGACTGGTGGCTACGGGAATGATCGAGAAGGGAGCGTGGTCAGGTGAGGGAAGATGACGGTGGAGTCTGCTGGTGGAGCGAGCGTCCAATCAGCGAGAAGGTTCGAGAAGGAGGGCGTGGCCTCGCGTCGGTATAAAAGGGGGAGATGTGCGGGAGACTCGGGGCTGTTGCAGTGGGGTTCTCCGTCTGATGCCAAGCGAACGTGTCTTTAATAAAGTGCCATCTCAAGAGAAGCGTGTCAAGTCGTCACTACATACGTACAACCAAATGGTGGTATCGTCCATAAGCGAGTAAATTCAATGCCCAAACAAGAATCGGGTGGCGTGTGCTCACCTCTGCTATTGAGCCAGAGGCAGTGGTGGAATTCCCGGCTCCACTGGCAGTGCCCAGTCTCCAGAGAAACCACGTTGAATTGTCGAGTCCCGGTGGCGCTCGACAGCTTTACACGTAGCATTTCTGAATGAACAGCCAGATGTTACACCAAGTACTCTATAGACGTTGCACTAAGCAAACTGATGTCAACGACGCTGACTTTGTATCTGAAATTATCCGGGTGAATTTTTTTTATCTCCCTTCCCAAATTTAAATAACGATTTTGCGAGAATTGTTGCAATTCTCTTCGATGTTTAAACCCTGCTGAATTGTCGCTCCTTCTAAAGCGGATGTGCACTGGGCCTCTGTGGGCCTGTGTTCGGAAAAAGAAAATAACTAAAGCCTTCCCTTCCTGAAACGTACATTTAAATCCCGTCGGGGCAGTGGCTGTTTCGAAACGGTGCAGACTTTGACTGGAAACGTAATAACCCCATTCACAGCAGTCGCTCCGCTAGTCGAGAGCGGTGGAGGGTGGTGTGAAGTGGTGTCGGTGGCCAAAATATATTTCATATTTAATTTTAAACACGGTATCTTCCATACACCAAAGTATAGATTTGAGCTCGCGTTTCTGTCGCGTTGAGTTACTAATCTGACTCTCAGTCCATTACAGTAAGAGGATACTCAATTGTATCCAATATAAACACAATCACTGAAGAGTGACTTGGAGGGGTGGGGTGGTGTCTTGTGTGTGGAATCACCTCGTTGCGTTTGTCGGACCCATTTTTAAATCCTTTATATTAAGTTCACTTGCTTGCTTGCTTGCGCGCTTACGACCGTGCAAATCTTTCGGTCGTTTTTTAACCCACTTCCCGTGATCCAATCGAGCTGACATTTTCCACACAGGCTCGTTGTGCGTGACAATTAATGTTCGTGAAATTTTTTTTCCAAAATGTTACACTTTTTAGGACAAAAATATTATATGTAATTACCAATTGCTTAATGCTTGCGCTGCAATCATCTGACCCATAGGTGGCAGCCATCTCAAGCCAGAGGACGAGATGACTCTAGCCGCCACGCATATAAAGGATTTATAGTGAAAAACTTTGTTTTAACGGGTTAATTTTTTAGACTGATCAAAATAGTAAGGATTTGTTGAGGTGACCAGCTGTCTCAGTGGACTACCGTAATGCCCTATCACAGTACATGAGCCTTCACCACTGAAATTCTGGGTTCAAATCCAGGCAAACCACCCACAACTTAAAAACGGTGTTCTCAAGTTGAAGTGAGTCGATGGATGGAGTCCGGTTACCAATGACTTGAACTAACAAAAAAATATTCTCTTCATTCTGATTATTCCACATCTGAGATTTACAGATTTTGACTTGATTGGCATGTGCACATCCGATTAGCACGGTTGACTAAGTACGGTGCGAAAGAAGTTCAACATACACACACATACATTTGTATGCACATGTACAGCCCAATTGTCAATCCACCACCGGATGAGGGTGCCCCCACATCGTACGGATCACGGTGTTTTTTTCCATCATTCTTTGACACGCTGGCCAGAGCGGTTTGGCGAAGGTGGGGTGGCATAAACGTTTGCTAACGTAGTACGGTTCAGCATAAATGACTGGACATTTGAAAAAAGTAGCTTTGGAGCTCATTGTATTCCTCCAGTATAAGCAAATATGTTGATTCTGATTCGGATTGCTTTTGTTGCACTGTCATCCGATGTCCACAACACGGGCCCCAGGCAGTAGTATGCAGCAAATTTTTTTTTTTAACCCATCGGGGCTCAGCCCCCTGCTTAGCCCCGAAGAATCTGATGAGATCGGGAATAGGCGACATTTGCATGACTTTAAATTCATGCGAGGTGCGTTGGGGAGTTCCCACGATGTCCTCGGCAATCCAAATGAATTTCGCGACAGTGTGCAGTAAATCACACACGACACAGACAAGAAGGCGGTCACGTCATCATTAATGAGTGAAATAACATCCACATTTGCTTATCTATCTGCATAGTTTATGTCTCAATTCACATGCAAAATTTTTTGCAAAGTAAACTTAAACAATATCATAATTATCGTTGTTATCAATTAGAGTAATAATGTAATTTTTTTTAGTTTTACATGAAAACACACACTTTAACAATACTGGGCAAAACATCGTGAATGCTGGTAAAAGTGTCCGTAGCTTCTGCAGACATTGTATATAATATAAATACTATAGCCTTGTGATTCTTTTTTTTACATTTTAATTCTTTTTTCTTTCTTTTTTTACTAAAAATTGCCAGATTTACAGAAGGCATGCACAAAGCTTGTGGCTATGTGGCCACTTCAAATGAACAAAAACATCATTCTGTTTCGATAAATCACTCATTGTCTACCACAATCCCCCACAGCCCTCGAGTTCAAATCATATATATATATTTTATCTTTTGCACAACTGTACATTGGTTAACTCTTGAAGTTTGTGTATATATAATTCTCTCCGTGTAAATGAGTTCAATTCCACTGTAAAATTGTAACGCGTTGGAAAGCGTCTTGTGTTTCATGCTGATTTCACAGCGATTTACCTTTTCGCGATCATTACGCATCTTACGAAGTTTTAAATCTGTTTTCTTGTAATTAATTGTTTTACAATATTTCCCCAGCCTCTCTTGAAAGAGATGCGTACGTACTAATCTATTTCTGCTTCATCATTCATCACCAATACTAAGTGTGGCAAATTGGCGTGACTGCATCTGGAATAAATTTACTTTGTGAGAAAAAAATACCGCTCTAATCTGATTCTCAATTAATCACATTCAGTGCGACACAAGTCTTTAAAATAATTGGGGAAAACATGTTTGCAATCAGGTGGCTGGGTATAGCCCGAAAGTCAATTCTATTACAACGAACCAAACTGGAGCACCCGCCGATGCCAAAGACACCGTGGTGTCACTCTGTGCGTGTCGACCATTGTGCGAAAGTCACAGCCCAAATATCACTGCTCATTTTAAAATAAACCATCCTTAGCTCTCCGATGTGCGTTTTTCGGGTTTGAGCCGCGTCTTGTACGGCATTACGTCTCACGTTTCGCCCCATGCGTGCTGGCAGCTCCTTTCCCGTCTCGATGGCGCGCGGCGCGAAACGTCGGACATCGCGCCGGCCAACACGCGGCGGTGCAACCCGAAAGCGGACATCGCCGGGAGCTGTACAGCGCGACCTTGAAAACCAACGCAGTCCTTTGCCTCGAGCCCCGGGTCTGCCTTACAAAATAGTGACACTGATATGGCGTCTCAGCACAGAATTACCGCCTGTTTTGTCTCGCGTATTAAAGTGAGCTCAAAAGTGTAAAGGGGGCGGCGTTGCGCGTGCCGTAGCTTTGCTCGCGGCGACCAGTTGGCGTTTCCCATTTTTTCAAAAAATCTCAGCCACGACGGACGAACGATGGCCGGTTTTTTTCGCCACGAGTCCGCGTGGCCGGGTCTACGAGAGGTCGCGTGGCAGGAGGCGGTCGCCGCGCGTGCGAGAGCAGTCGACGGCCGTGACTGGCCCTGGCGGCGCGCTCATTCGTGCTGCGTGGAGGCGCCGTGAGTGAGTCGTGGGGCCGCGCGCGATTAAAGAAACCAACCAAACCAAGCTTGGCCTTTTGGCGAAGCAGAACACAACATTAGGCGGCCCGGTGGCCGTGAACAAAGGCAAGAAAACGGCGAGGAAAATTTCTCGCAACGAACGTAAGACGGCAACAACAACAACAAAAATCGTAAGTTACATTAAATAAATGACACATTCGTTATTTTTTTATCTCCCCGTCCTCCAGCAACACCGTAGGCTGGGGTGGATAAACGCAAAAAAGGTTCGACATTTTTTTTTTAAAAAGAGCACGACAGTTATTTTTTTTCAAGAAGGCAACAATCCCTGCTTATGAGTGATAAATAAAGGCGATAAATGAATTCAAGTTTGAGCCGTTCACAAAAGAGGGCATGCAACGTTGCTTAAAAACTGAGCGCCGTCCATCTCTTGCTCGGCAGCTGAGATCACGGAGAGAGAGAAAGACGGAGAGATGTCCGCATGGCGAACTCTGCGGCCACGAAATTTGCGTACTGAAGATGTACGAGACGAGAATATCGACTCACGGTCCCTGCTGCGGGTGTCTGCCTCTCGAGTATGTTCACTGTCTGTACTTTTCCACACTGCGATGACAGTTTCACAATTTCATCAATAATCGCTGGGTCGCCCCTTCCACCCACCCACCCAACAGTCCTACGGCATGTTGTGTGAAAGCTCGTGTATCTCATCAAACGATGATTTTTTTTCTTCACATTTTCAGTTTAGGACATTCTTTTCGGATGCTGCTGCTGCGAGTCGGTGAATTTTCCCGGTCCGGCGAACACCATCCATGGTCATCACTCGGCTTGTTGAATGAACAACGAGGACATTGATGACGAACTTGAGTTCCTTGTCTGCCACCCGATTCTTTTGATTCTCAAATAGTTTGCGTTAAGTTTTAACGAATTAAATTACCAAGCGCACCACCGGTGCACAATCTGATAGCGTATACCGTATACTACGCATGCCATGGTTTTATTCATTTTATACAGGGGGGAATCAGAATGGTTTTGAGAACGGGATAATAAAAGTACATCACTCTATGTACCAGCTCACTCCTGGAACCTTGCCAATAGTCACCTCATGCTTATGCTACCTCGTGTAATATTGTGGCACTTGATTTGTACATACAGGTGGAGGGGGCCTCAGAACCAGATGACTCGGGGAGTTTGTGAAGGCCATGTCAGAGCTCCAAACCAATTATTAGATTATCATGCCTCGCGAGGCAATGATCTCAGCCTCGTCACCGATTCGTGCACAAAAAACTATCATATGACGGTAGGATTGCCACCTGTCCTGGTTTTCCCAGGATTGTCCTCTTTTAGTTGGTAGCTGCCCTCCTGGGAAATCTGCAAGTCTTTCCGGGACATTAAAAGTTCCAGGTTTTTTTGTCGTTTGTTCAACAACAAGATGATGCATTTACATGCAGTTCCGCCCCTCTTCCGGGCATTGTGAGATATTCATGTATCCGTGATCGGAGTTGGCAAACCCCCTATGAGGAAGTTTCCTGGAAAAACGTGATAATCCATTAAATCGGCGTTTTGTTTACATCAGGCAGGTTAAGTGGATGAAAAAAAAAGTAAATTATCAAGTTAATTGTGTGACCATCTATCAGGAAATTCTAAACTAAACTATTTTTTATTTTACCAGCTAAGACCCACTGAGCTATAGAGCTTTTTTTCAGAAGCGACCTGGCCACAAATGATAGCTGAACGAAGTGCCTTATGTGGAAATGTATAGCAGCCAAATTTTATAAACATATATTTCTAAAGGACGATGGGACAGTCGGAGGACGTGGAGAAGAATCCACGCGACCACGGGGAGAACATGCAAACTCCAAACATACATGCGTCAGGGTTGGGGTTGAACCCACAACCTCCTGTAAACCAGGCGAAGCAGATAAGATCTCGCCATCGGGACACCCACTTATAAAAAATTGGGTTGCAAAGAAGATTCTACTTAGCAGATGAGCCAGTTTTTTGGGGATATTCTAAAATATACGCCGTGGATCATCAACGTTTTTCCTCTTAAAAAAAGAGAGGGCTTATTAAATTCATCTGGTACAGGTGCCTTTGTCGTACAGTACATTGTCGATACGTTCAAGATGTGGGTGACCTTCTTGCATCACGCCTGCGACCAAAGCATCCCGGAATGCGACCGATTTTAAATCTGGGAATCATTCGTGTAATCGTGACATTGCTTTTGTCCTTGGCCTCGGTATGTAAACCAATTAGAACTGTCATTGATAGAAATCATCTTTACACTCTTTCTTGATAGGGGGGGGGGGGGAATTGCGGTGTCGTGGCATTTCATGACGTACTCTGACCAACTGTTCCGTTCGCACTGCTGCGGTGGTTGACGGCGCAATTCAGATTTGTCTGTGTCCCACCACTTGTTTTGTTTTGTAAACAAGCTGCAGATGACTACCCGCAATATGGAAGCCCATATTTATGAATCGGGTGGCGTTTAGATTTTGACTGTGAGGTTGCCCCCTCTGTGGAACTCTCCACGTGGCATCACGAAGCACGACTGAGACTAATGCCAAACCGGTGACGAGAGAGAAATCGTGTCACGTGACGCCAACCTCATTTGTTTTAGAATCCCATTCTAAAAACGTTGTGATTGCCCCATGTGAGTATGGAGGTGTGTGTATATTATACACGTGTAAAAGCAAACATTAAAAAAAAATTCCCCACCAATGGAAAGGAATAAATCAATGTTGAAGCCGGGATGATTGAAGGTAAGCGAAAGAGGTCCGGGCCTGCAATGTATTGCTCGTACACTGATAGAGGCAGAGCGCTCTTTGGAACTCTCAACAGAGCTCCCTCTAGAGAGGGTATTTTTGGCCTACTCCTCCACGCTATGCCAGACACATTGGAAGAGGTGCGAGTATGCAGACTTTTACCGTACCTCACGTGACCTTACAATCGAGTAACCGTGGCGAGCCCATTTATACTGCTTGGGGGACAGAGGCCAGAGAGGGGGCAATTATTTTCGCGCCATTGTTTCAACGGCCGTGGCAGTGGCGTGAACCGGCGACCTCTGGATTGCAGGCCCAGTGCGCTGACCATCACAACACTGCGGCAGCATCCATGGTCTTCAAGGTAGAGTGTTTTAAAAGTTACCTTCAAGAAAATGGATACAAATCTAAGTTTCTTCCTCTCCAATAACAGAAAAGTATATATTTTCGCAAGGAATTTCTGTAAACTTAAAAATGCATTGATAGTATTGATCAAAGTGCTTTTAACACAATTTGACAGCAGACACGCATCCCACAAAGTGTAGTAATTAGTCACCCTTCCTGCCCGATTGATAAACTGCTGTAATCATAACATCAAATTGAATAAATCAAGGTTATAATTCCATCTATTGCATTGACAAGCGAATCACCTCGTACTGTATGTATATATATGTCAACATCGTGTTGCACCAATCGTGTTACACACCCTGCGCCTTTCCAATTTCACACCAATCTACAATGGGCCTCTCTTCTCTGCCTATAACGTGAGGAGGATGGCCTTCTTCTTCTTCTTCTTTCGCACGGCTGCTGATGTAGTAGATGCAGAGCAACAACTACAATTTCACATTCAGGCGGTCAATCCGGATAACTGCGTTCAGGAGTAGTGTATTTTGTGGATCGGGTCGTTGCGTGGTTTTACGTTGTACGCTCTCTGTTCGGGATGACCAGTCGCACACGACTGGAGAGTTTATCATTTACAATGTGTGCATCAGCTATCCGCATCTGCCAAGGAGGATGGCCTGAATTATGTGTTCATCTTTCTGTGCATCTGTGGAGGTGGCTCGCGTTTGTGGCCTACAGCTCCCAGTCTTATTGGCATTATTTATTTCGCAGAATTTTCTTGATGTGCTTTCCCAACATCGCTTTCACACGTGTGCCCTCATAGAGCAGGCAGTCTGCCGTGAATCTCAGCAGCCGTAGAGATTTACACACACATTTCTGCTTGAACAACACATCCACTTCACCCATCTTGTTTATGGCCAGCGGCGAGTGCCTCCGCGTGCCTACAAGCGGACACTGTTACATCGCCACGGTGGGACAGCCAATCGATGAGCAGAGGCAGTTGCAGTCTGCACACATGTTAGCATGATGGACTTTGATAAACGCTTCTGGTATATACCTTGTATATATTCGCTCGAACACCGCAAACACACGCGCGCGCACATATATTGTTTCACTGCAGTAGCATTCTCGCTTTTTTTCCCTGCAACGTAGATAATTAACAAATGCCCCTTCAGGTGCAAAGGCCAAGGATAATCCCGTGGGTTGTTCACATTCCCGTGAGAGGTCCACAAAAGCTATAGATAGCTGAGCCTCGTTCTTGAGGACCAACTCCACCCTCGCTCATATCCAATGCCACCTTCACGGCGATGAACGCGAGCGTGTGGGAGGAGAGTACGGACACCAGGGAGAGCTCAGACATTTGAAAATTTAAAGAATAAAAAGATTGAACCACCATTATATTTTGTGCCAGACTACGGCAGGCCGAACAGCGGCTTGAGAGAACAAACTTGGGAATTGTATCGGCACGTAGTATGGGTTTTATTGCCACTGCGCCACTGCCGATCTACTCTGCTTCTTCTGTGGCCTCTACCTCAGACCGTGCCCTTCGGGTGACGCGGGTCGAGGTGGATCCCGATGATGGCTGGGACCACGTGCTTCGCTGATGTGTCGGCTCCTTTGCGGACGGAGATGCGTGGGCGCATCGTGCTGATTGACCAGCTGTAAAGAAAGAAAAATGGAGGACACATAAATAGCCATCGTAACTTAATTTTTGCCCGAGAGAGTAATCTCAACCAGGACATCCTCTGACGTTTGGTGTTGTGCTCTGATACAGTCTCGCCAGGATATTAGATACGGGTATAGATCCAGTGGCTTGTATCATTATTGGCTTATCTACAATGATGTTTGTCACATGACAATTAACCTGATGTTTTTATTTTCAGAGCTGTAATTTATCCAAATAAAGTGTAGAAACCAAATGTAATCTGGTTGGTTTTTTTAGCGTGTGTTATAGATATATTTGTTGTTGTTGTTGTTTAGTACTTTCCATATGAATGTGGAAAGCAGCACTGGTTCTAGATCAAGTTTAGTACCGCTCAATGTTTATTTGAGCAGAGGAGCACATTGGCTTTTTTTTCTAATTCATTAAAGCCACTGATCTCTTCTCAAATATTGGGATCACTGATATTTCAACTGGCATTAAATAAAATATGAGCTTATTATCTCAGGTATCCACCAGGAAAGAGCCATCGTGTCGTGGTAGGGCTGCTAACAGAACAACCAACATCTGCAATCACTTAGCAAACTCTCTTAATGCGATCGCCATACTTGGCCTACCGGCATGTTAAAATTTACGACAATTAACCTTTTTTTATTTTTACAATGTCAAAAAAAAAATGCCAAACACAAAATATCATCGATAGAACAATCGCCAAATGCGTCCGTTCTTGAGATCTTGTATCGGGGTGCACCGGGGGGCCGTGTCGGCTTTCCGAACCTCTCGAACAAAGGCTTTCTGGGCGGCCGGTTCATAATGGTCGGGCGATTGACACTGGGCGCCAAGAGGCAGAAGGGGTTTCACGCTCCAGTCTCTGCGCTTCGTGCATCTTTTACGCGATCACTCTGCAGCCACTGAAATGTGACTGACCTCCCTGTTCAGTCACTCTGGTCCCCCTCACCCCCCTACTCCATCAATTTGTACCCGGGGGACGCGCGGACCGAACACCGTCAATGTTTTGCCCTGCGACGATCGGGTCCCTGTGGAATTTTGACGTTTACAGCCTCGGGTTTTGGAGATGGTTTACAGCCCCACTGGATTTAGATGGATGGGTGATGAGAGTGGGTTTTTTGTGCTTACTTGCTTGCCATGTTTTACGAACAATATTCAAATGTTGTCTTTCGTATGAAGTATGTTAGGAGTAGGTCGTAGAGGTAGGTTGAGGAATTAATAAATAAGGAAAATGACAGGGGTCACGGATGTTGCTGCTGCTAAAGCATAATAAATCAATCGAAAATGGGCAGGACGAAGCATGAGAACAGCTGACGAGAGCTGAGAGGCGAAACTAATGACGGAGTGAGATGATGCCAAAGCATTCAGAGACCATTTTCGGACAGGAGTAACTGAGGAAATATAAGAAAATTTGGGGCGGTTTGCCCATCAGTGGGAAGTTACGGGCTGACAACAACAATCGTCATGAGCAAATCCTCCTTTGCTTTCATTTCCCTTTGTCCGCTAGCAGTATTTTTTTTTGCTCGTGGCCTTGTTGATCTGTGCTTGGTCCTTACAACTCTGTTGCCAGTGACTGCTGTTGTTGATACTCCAACTGATGCTCCTACTGTTGTGGAGTGACTCATACAGCCAGCTATGGCTGCAGAGTTTGGTAGTACATGTTGTTTACGTCGTTTATTGTGAAAATTCGGTCACAGTTCCTATGACCACAGTTTCATTGCTTTTATGGCTTTATTTTGGTGATTTTCGAAAGTTTTTTGGTTTGGCCATGTTTGTTTGTTGTAGTACAGAGTTAGACTGATGGCCTTAATATAAGTTGTCTTGTGGTTGTTGTTGTTTGACTTGCATCCCACTGGGATATTTGCACAGGGTTGGTGTACGGTGATTTTTTCTGCAATATTTTGCTGTCTTTTCTTGGATTTTCTGTTTGCACATAGTCACTTTATGATGTTTTCTTGTTCATGTTTTTGTTTTTTGTTTGTTGCGGTTGCACCCGATTCAAGAGCCGAATGGCTCACAGGGCTATACCTAATAAATGACCTTTGAACTTTGAACTTTGTCCTGTGTGCGCTCCATGTCCTTTGCTCCATGCCAGGACCAGAACGGAGGAACCGGGAGGGGGTGGCAGGGTGAGTGGGGGGGGGGGGAAATCTCGATCCCAGACGGCTCATTTAATGTGGCCCGTGGCATCATTCAAATTTACTGTTAAATACGATCCGCAGTGGATTTGAAATTGAATGAAGTTAACCGCGTGAGTCAGCATTTAGATGTCGTAGTTACGTGACGCGTTGGGGGTGCAGGCCTGGCGGATGTGTTGCAGTGCAGCTTCTGTTAGTAGAGAAATACTGTACTTTCTTTTATCGATGTACGTTTATATCTACCTCTGAAACGTCCTCTGTATAATCTACATTGTAGTCATCTCTGTTCTCTTTCTTTCCAGCTATTTGATTACATCTCTCGTATTTCTCATCTCCAACTTCTATCACTTCCAAACGCGTTTTTCATCTCTCTCTTACATCTCTATTATGAACACATCTCTCGATTATCTCTTGATTTATATTGTTAGTTAGACATATGTGATCAATGCTAGTCAATGCAGGCCTCAATCCACAATGTTTGGGAAGAATAAATCCCTGCTCCATGCCCTTTTCCCACTGTCACATTTTTATTAAATTCTCGTGCAGCGGTGAGTCAATCACATTTGCTCTTTGTTCGCACGTAGGGCTGCCAACTCTGAGATATGAAAAAATCTAGATGTATCGTGGGAAAAAAAAATTCTCACAATGCCAGAAGGGGAGAGAACTACCTGCGGATGTTTTGTCTTGAGCGGTGGATTATTGCTCGATTATGCCACTGACACAACCCAGGACGTAAAATGTCACGGGAAGACTTTGCAGATTGCCCAGGACAGCTGCCCCAACAAGAGGAACGATCTAGGGAAAACCAGGGCAGGTGGCAACCTTATTTACACGCTACCACATCCCAGTCATTTCACACGACTCTAACCACACAGAACAATGACGCCCATTAAGGCATTAATTATGGTGCACTGATTGCAATTATGAAGCATAATTGTACATTGCATTTTGTGCAGTGATTGGTGACTGGGCTGAGACGTTCAGCTCTGAACACTTTAACACCTGCTTTATTCATGGGTGGCTGGAGCCTGCGATATTTATTATTCAACCATAATTGTTTACTTTTCTAATAAGGTGACAGTGCTTTGAAACGCATAATCACGAGTCGTGTAAAGATCCGTCGATTAAAATCGATTCTTTAATTCACAATATATGCGAGTATGAGAATCGATTACTTTTCATTCGCATATGTTGTATGTAATGGGCTCACGTGACCCCTACAGCCACCAGAGGCCGCTAAACTTAACATTGTTAAATGGAATTAATTATTTAATATAATCGCTACCTTGAATCGTGACAATTTATGGAATGTATTATTTATCGCAGGAGTTAAATTGTTCCACTCGTAATAATCTCCTTCCCAAGGGGGTCACCTTGTTCATGACGGTTAAATAAAAAATCCGTCTTTTCTTAGGTGCAGTAAATGTTTCCAATTGCATTTGCCTTAATCTCCCAAATGAAGATGCCAACGAGTCTTCAATGTCCACTTCACAGTAGACAGCATTGCTTATTACATAATAAGCATGACACACCCTGCATCAATTACACAGTGGCTCGATCAGGCCATGAATCCTCGACTCCTTGAACATGTTGTCAATATCTTCTTGGTTCTTTGGGTAAAGTCACGTAGAATGGAAACAATAAAAAATAATAAAATAAAACATAATAAAATAATTCTCACGACGTTTCGGCCACAACGCAAGCAGCCGTCATCAGGTGAATACCAGGTCTGTCCATTCTACGTGACTTTACCGAAAGAACCAAGGAGATGAATCCCTGCAGTCACGAAAGCTTTAAATCGAAACGTTGTCAATAGTTCACCAATATTCCCGTTTCACTGAGCACATCCGAGCCGTGCCAGCACGGGGCCCTCATGGCACGGGTTGTTTTTCCATTGGTCATTTGGCAAGCTGAGCCAGAACCAAACCGTGACACTCTGGCCTCACAACGCATCGATGTGAGGCTCGAGGCCGAGCAGTGGCTGGCGTCAGGCTCAGGATTTTTGTTTTACGTTGCATCTACATACGACTGAACTAAGGTGACGTTTGAGGCACAGGTCGGGTTCTGCAGTAGGGAAAAAACAACGACTTGGCGCCTCTTGAACCACGCCAGGCTGGCTCGGCACGACCCCAAGCACGACTCAATTGTCGTGGAAAAGGGATATAAGAGTTAGGCGATACCAGTCACTACAGAAACACACCCAAAGTGTGTTTAGGTAGTTTAATCTTGATTTGAAGCTTTCGTGACTGCAGGAATCCATACTCTTTGGTTCTTTCGGTAAAGTCACCTGAAGACGGACGCTTGTGTTGCGACGTCGTGATCTATTTTTTTCTATCTACGTGACTTTGCCGAAAGAACCAAGGAGTATGTGTTTAGGTACATATATTTACATTTAAAGTTTAATAATTGGTTTTTTTCAGTGCGTACATTTTTTTCATACTGTATCCCATTAATCATCCCTTTGCTAAGTGTACTAATTACCTCAGAGTGTTTCTTCATGAAAACTGAGTATTCAACAAATGAAAACAGTCCCAAACCTAATTGAGTTACTCATTATTGCGAGTGGTTGTGGGTCACTGATTGAACTTGTGTGATCTAGTCGAATTGAACTTGTGTGTAGCCGTTATGTAGCACAATGGGTAATGGAAAATATCAGAATACCCATTAGCGGAAAAGGTCGGTTAGATCTTTCCACAATTAAAGACTCAACAAAAAATGTAAAAAAACAACGGGGTGTACAACTCACCACAACGCGAACTCGTCTCTCCACAACCACCGTCACCGCCACCACCACCACCGCCGCCGCAGCTTCTTCCATCGTTTTCAATCCACCGTAGCCACCAACCCCGCACGCCGCCCTTGTAATGTAGCAACCCACATCTCTCTGGTGACCGATTCTCACCTGCAGCAACATCTCCTGCGCGCTGCCATCATCAAGCTCCCCAGCCTCCCTCCCATCGCCATGACGATCCTCCTCCTCGCAGCCAGCCCGGTGTCATCCCCAAAGGCCTTCTTCAAGAGGCTCGGTTAAAAAAAAATTACCCCTTGAACAAATGAAAAGTGGCACTGTACATTCCGTACGAGTAAAGGGCTTGCAGATGCGACCTTGTTCTTCACGAGGATTTCATTTATTTTTGTTGACTCTCCATTTTTCTGTTCTTCCGTCCCGAGGTGTCTTTCATTTCTCTAAATATTCCCGATGCCATTGGGCGCTCTTGTCATCACCTTCATTGTCATCATCTTAAATTTTTAACGACTTTTGACATTGGACACTTGTTTGCTTTCAAATGAGCTCAGCAGATTCTATATATGTGGTTTCAATCTTCCTCTTATTATCATGCGAGTTGTTAAATTCCACGGACAATTCCAGACAGATGTTTCGATGTCTCTTCATCGTATCGTATCGCGGTTGATTTGCGTATCCTTTGAGAATGGTGTGCATCATAAACCGATGTAAACAGCTCGGGTTTCAACTTTTTCTAAGCTAAGCTATTCTTCTGTGCCGTCCATATTCTCCATTGCCATGCCAGTGTAGTGTTTACCAGCTCAGGCAGCAAGACATCTCGCTTCCAGTCATTCAGCAGACATCCACTCCCACGCCTTTTCAGCAGACATCCACGCACACAGATCACCGTGGTCATTTTTTTCAGTGTTTTTTTTGTCCGTTGCGTGAAAATGAAAGTTACAAAACTATTAATGCCCAGTGATAGACACTTTGCAGCGGGGGGTGTTGAAAGAGGGGGGGGGGGGGGGAATATAACAGGGGGCGAGAGCGTTTTAAAAAGGCTCTAGAACGCACGGATACACACGGCCGGCAAGGAAGAATATTCCCCGTGCTGCGCAGCGCAGATTAATTTGCAGCACAGACTTGCGGAACACAAGAGCATGCAGCAGTGGATAGAGAACGTCGGCTATAAGCGGGCAGGTAGCGGGTCTATTTACAGAAAGAACAACGCTGCAGTTCATTATTCAAAGCCGATCGCTTTAGACGACAAAAAATGTCTTAGGAATTGCAGGATTAGTAATATTTTTTTTGTGACCAAGAGCAGACAACCATATTTGCAAATATAGCGATAAATATAGTGAACACGCCATAACTATATTTGTAGGTAGCCGACTGATTTCACCATGATCCTCTATTTATTCTCCGTAGGTGATTGGATATTGTGAACGCGATGGCACCATCTCTTATTGAGAAGATTGTTAAAGATTGAATGAGTGCATTGAGATTGGTGGTAGATGTGTCGTGGCTTTGAAATGAAAGGTGTTTTTTAACGTAATACCTCCCTTTTTGTAAGAAGAAAACTAATTATGGAGATTTTTTTCCAGTAAAATTTAGGATACATTTTTTTGATTTTAAATACAGTATTTCTGACCATTTACATTTAAAGAACCAAAGACTATCATTTACATTGTTACGTAGTTGTGTGTCTTGAGGCTCACAAAAGTGGCGTCGCTCGAAGCAACATCATATTAGCAACGCCACTTCTCTCTTAGGAATAAACCACGAAACATTTTTATTGGATCGTCTTAAATTTCATGTCAAGCTCTGATTTGGGGATTTTCTTTCGTTATTAGTTAACCATCAAATCTGGAACCTATCCACAACTCCCTTTAATTATGAGCGTGCTATCTGTGAAAGAATCGACCTCTATAAAAATAAGACGCCAAAATAAATGTCATCTTACTGGGGTTCGCTAATTAACAATACGCTTGCAGGCAAGGGTTGAAACGACGATTCCAGTCGCAAGCCTCGCGGTAACCGTGTGATGTCCGCGTCGCGCGAGGCTTCGCTTGCGATGGCGCTGGGGGTCTTTGGGAAGAGGGAGGAGGAAGAGGAAGAATCATTGCGCACTTTTATTACTAAAGTGACATTGGCCGAGATGCAGCGCTGCAAATATTAACCCCCCCCGCCCTACGAAGCTCCAAATGGGCGGAGGGACCGCAACCGCCGCAATTATATTTAAAGGATTTTGTTTCGCACGACTTTCACACAGCGCGGGTTTAATGTGTTAAGAGAAGGATTGGGGGATTTAGGAGCTGGGGATCACGGTTCATGTTAGGACATTTGTTAGGGTTATTGCAGTGGGTAGGTAAAGGTGTGAGGGATCTGAAATGTATTGCTCATTCCACTGCTGGCGGAAGGGGCTGCACTTCGAGCTCTGGAGAGTGCCCCTCCGGAGGTTTTTTCTTTTGGCCTACTCTTCCATGCTGGCCAATACTCCTTGTAAGAACTGGCAGCAGCCACTGACCAACTTGGGCTCGGGTTAATGCTAATGCAGTATAAGTGTGCACAAAGATAAGAGATAGCATCACGGTGCGTTTTTTTTGTATTGTGTTGAAGATTAATGTTCCAGTCGTGGCAAAGTTGTTGTTGTTAAGTGTTGTTGTTATAAGTTAGGAATAGTGTTAGGATAATGGTTAGCCCGAGAAGGCGTCCACTATGGAGTGATAAAATCAGCTCATGGTCAGTTTTCTCCATGGATTTTTGCATCACGAAACGATGATAAACAGCGATGGCTTTAGGAGACCTTCGATCGGTGTAGAGACAATCGACGATGATGATGGTGATGATGAAAAAAATTCGTGTTAGGAATAGGTTTAATTTCAGCGGTATAGTTGGATTGGTTGAAAATGTGAGCAAATTTCAGGATAAACACGATTGCTGCGTTTCAGTTAAATCCAATGTTATTATTTCAGATGTAATAAATTAAATGTTTGTCCAAAAGTCAAGGTGTCTCTATCCTCAAGCACGCACTGTTTAGGTAGTCTTTCCCTCGTGAACCAATGATAAACCATTCCACATTCCTATGACAGAGAGACATCTGGCAAATATCACAACCCCTTTTCGCTTCCAAGAAAATGGTGCGTTATTTTATTCACCCTGGAGGATTGGTTAAGTAAGACAAGCGACCTGGAATTAAACTTGTGTCCTACTGGCTCTGAGTCAAGCTCTCTGCAACGGCAGCACCTGGCCAAACATCAGTGTGAGAGATAGCTCGAATGCTCGTGCTACAATTATTGCTATGATTTGTGCTAAGTTTGTTTTATGTTCTAAGTTCGCGTTATAAGTTAGGGCACGGGGATAATGCTATGGTAAGGATTAATGTTCGCGCCACGGACAATGTTATGTTTAAAAGTGGGTTTAACTTTAATTGGAGACAGGAACATCGTGATATTTTATGTTTTATTTTATTTTTCTACCTACGTGACTTTACCGAAAGAAGCAAAGAGTAGGCTACCCTATCTTTAGTCCCCTGCTTTGAGCTTCATTGCATTCGTTCGATTGCCATTCTGAGATTTGGCCAGTGGCACTTTTATCGAGTGTTTCATTGACGTTGTCGCCACCTCCACTCGCCGCCCCTGTTTGTGATGTCTCGAGGCGCGTGCTGAACACGCGGACTCGCCGCTACCGAAGGGTCGCATTCGGGGTGTCGACGATGACGACGAGTGGGGCGAACGCGATCACGCGCGACGATGGCGACGAACTGCCCCACCAACCACCAAAGCGCGACTGACTGACTGACGAGACCCAGTTAACCACGTGGCCTGAAGGAACATGGACGCAGGTTCGAGATCATCTCGTGACGTTATTCGAGATGGCAGAGCACCGAGGAAGACCAAAATTAGTAACTGGCTACATATTATTTTGGGTCTTTCAGTAAAGCCACGTAGATAGGAAAAAAAAGATCTAATAGTTGTGTGGAAACCCTCCCCGTACATGCGGTTAAATCTTGACTTAAAGCTTTCGTGACTATTAAATATTGTTTTTTCTATCTACGTGGCTTTACCGAAAGACCCAAATAATATGAATTCCTGCAGTCACGAAAGCTTTGTCAAGATTTAACCGCATCTGCCGGGAGGGTTTCCACACAACTATTAGATATTTTATTATTTGTATTTTTATTTCTATGGACGTGGCATTACCGAAAGACCCAAAGAATACGGCGACATATGTTTACCGATGGCCTGACCTGATAAATACCGGTAAGGGCGGAGTGACTGCGTGCCCCGCAAACCAACATTCACAACAACTAAGATACGAAATGAAGTCCACAAGGTTGTCGTCTACTAAAACAGCACTCTTTTATACTCTTTGGTTCTTTCGGTAAAGTCACGTAGAAGGGAAGTAATAAAATAATAAAATAAAACATAATAAAATAATTCTCACGACGTTTCGGCCACAACGCAAGCAGCCGTCCTCAGGTGAAACCAGGTCTGTCGAGGCGACAGCCGTTTCATTCAGACGCTGTCGTGACTTTACCGAAAGAACCAAGAAGATGCTTCCATACAATTGATAAACATGCATCACCCGGTGGCATGAGACAACGTTGTTGATAATATTCCACACAACTCCCCCTCTGCCCGTCTCTCTCTCTCTATTTAAGGCCTCGACACAGAGACGTTGTCTTTCTGTGTGTCTCTGTGTGTGTCTCTCTCTGTCTCTGTGTGTCTCTCTCTCTGTTTGTCTCTGTGTGAGTCTCTCTCTGCTTGTGTGTCTCCGTGTCTGTGATTTGTCTCTCTCTCAAATTTAACAATCTTTGGAAGAACGTAATCAACCAGGTGGGGTGTTGACTGTGGTGTTGGCCGACTCTCTGTGTTGTATTGCGTTATATTTCCAAGTTTACTAGGTTTGTTTTCTCATTCATTTGTACCTGATGATGGTTGCTTGTGTTGCAATCGAAACGTCGTATTCTATTATTATTTAATTACATTTCTTTCTACGTGACTTTACCGAAATAACCAATGAATAATTCCTGTTTTATATTTTTCTTATTTTATTATTTCCCTTCTACGTGACTTTACCGAAAGAACCAATGAATGATTCCTGCAGTCACGAAAGCTTCGGATCTAGTTTGATAACATTCAGTTATGTCTAAAGCTTGTCGAAAGTTGCCCTGATCTATGAGGTAAATGCAACCGCGAAACATTAAACTAGGATTTAGGCCCATAAATCTGGCTATTTAAATATAATTTCCTCTCAGAAATGCAAACACAGCTACTTACGGGTTTGCTTTTCATACAAACATTCGCTGAGGCAGGACAATTATTTAATTTCAAGGCAGTAAATAATGTAACATTTGGAAAAAATTAATAAAATGCGATTTGCCTCACTGCAACTGAAAGATAAGAAAAATGTATTCTCTTTTTTGGCAAGCTCATATTTATAAAGACACGTGAGAGGAAAAGAAAGTGCGTATGAATGCTTTTTCTCTTAACTTGTATGTACACTGATCCACTGTCCTGAACTCCCCACACCTTCACCGACCAACCTGCATTGACCAGCGTGGTGAAGTATGGTCAATCTATCCTCAAGCCGTGGTGAGGCCCTCATTCAGCCAATAATTGACAAAACGTTCTGTATATGTACGGTAGGTAAACGCTATCTACCTACTGCAGACACGTATACCGAATGTAATTTCCTTTAGACAATCTGCCAACTGATGTACTTGGGAAAAGTGTACAACATTTCAGGCCAATACCATTGTTAAGAGTTAGACAAATAATAACTGGAGGGTCTCTGAAAAACAATGATGCTACAAATAAAACAGCTCACGTCTTCAAAATTAACACGTCCATAAACCACGCCTACTATGATAGCACAAATTAGATATATTTCGGAAAAAGTAAAAAAAAGCACACGTTAAAGACGATAAAGCAATAGATTTCATGAAAATGACAAAGCTTACGATTATTAATATCGATCATAGTGCAGCCCTGTAAATTATTGTTCACCCAGCTGCTGGCAAAAGGGCCTGCACTCGGGCAGACCGCACTATTGAACCCTCCTGAGAAGCTATTTTGGTATTTTCGCACCTCCGATTATCATGGTTGACTACGTACGGTGCGAAAGAAGTTCAACACACGTACATGAGAATAGGTTTTTTCCCGTTTTTCTGGCAATAAAACAGGTGTTAAGTCGTCAAAACCAAACTGAAACCTTTAACAAGGGGAAAACCTCTTCTCATATTTTGGTACTGGCAAAGGAGGTTCCATGATGATACGTACATTAATCGACTTATTATCTGAACCGCGCCAGGACCAGTTCAGATAATAACCGGTGATGTTCACCACGGTTGGAAATCTAACTCTGACCGCCGGATTTGTAGCACAATTGCGCTAAGCGCCACGCTACCGCATATCCTTGACACTCCTCCCCACTCACTGTGCCGTCCTCTCGCCCAACGTGTATCGAACTGGGAGGAATTGCTCTACTAAGTCGATTTATCAGCTGAAAAATTATTATGAGCTATACAAATTATTAACTACTTTAGATGTGGTCAATTACTCGGGCCCCTTTAACAAACGGCGGCTGCCCGCACATGCTGCTTGTCGAAGGCGGGAAATCCCCTAAAAGCCACCAGCGTGACGCGCGACCTCCCGTCCAGTGGCACATGTGGGAACGGAGGAGATGCTTTTTTGTTCCCTCCATAAACTACCTTTGTGTTATAGTCATCGATTACGTAAATAATCACGATATTCTGGTTTTGTGGAATGTCACTATTCCACATGTGGAGCACAACATGAGGAAGGGAGGGAATGGGGGGGGCATACATGGATTTGTGAGGTCAGATGCTTGCATCCCATTGCAAAGCCTCACCCCTAAGCCCAGCAAGCCACCAATGGTCGTTCCGCCGGGAGAAGTGCAGCCACTTAGGGGAGTGCGTTTCACAAGCGGCATGGCGATTGCGTTCGGAGTAAATTTCAGTGAATGCGGTCGTTTTTGCGCGAACGCGGCATGTTAGTCTGCAAAAACAACGACGGCAGCTTCTTCCGCGCGCGTGGAATGCACGCGGTGTGTTAGAGCCGACGGCGAGTTTGCAATTTGGCGAAAATAAATGATCGTATGACTTGGTCTCGCCAGAAAACTGTCTCGGACCTTGAAAAGTCAGCTATAATGGAAAGCAATCAGTCACACAGTGTTGATTGACTTGAATTTGCAATAGGTGACGAAAAAATACTTTCCTGCATACTTCGAAATTGATTAATTCTGCACACTCGTGATTTGTTTTACTTCTAAAACTTGTAAGTTAGTCGCTCTATAAACTTCCAGGAGATATTTGGGGTTTAATGAGATCACGTTACAGAACCCAATTCCATTTATGAAGTGTAAACAGGTGGATGGGGTCTGCCGGTTCCAAATATCCGGGGTCCCAAACCGCGGATGCATTCGTTTGTCCGGTGAGCATCACCTTGTGTTTTTTAAAAACGGCCATGTAGTTTCAAAACTAGCAAGTGATGTAGATGGCACAGCGGCTCTTGCTGCTACATAATAACATCGCCCCCACCCCACCCCTTACGTAGCCTCTTTTTTTCGCGACAGCTTCGTGCTGCGAGAAACGCTGCAAACACCGCCCACGTGTACCGCACCCACGACTTGATTTGATGGCTTCCGAAGTCAGCCTCGCTCAAAGTGGGGAACAGAATACACTTACGAAATTAGATCCAGAGCAAGTCTGCCGTGATCCGTGATGCTGAAGCAGGCTGGCACCGGGGATGGGGGGGGGACACAGGGACAGTCACGTGGTTGATGAGTGTGACAGGCGGTACAACTGCATCCGGGGGGCCCATGGCCTCGATGGGACAAGGAGCTGGGCTACAGAGAAGGCGGACGGTGGATAGGGGACTCCCCCATTTCATTATTTGCACCAGGGCCCCTCAACCCTCCGCCACTGGACAGAGCCCCCCCCCCTGCTCTACGGTTTCTGCGTAGTCGTGACGAACGAGGGATTCGCCTCACTCAGGAGAGGCAAAGGCAGTTTGGGGCATCGGTTCCAAGTGACGGCTAGGAATGGTTGCGCCATATGACACACAGAGTCATGATAGAATCACACTTATTCCTGTTAAAATGTAACATTACTTTTAGGGCAACCCTCATATATTAACAATCTCCATGGATTATGATGCTGTACAGTACTGCGTTGAGCAACTTGCCATAATTCTAGCCTTCAAATTGTATAATGCAGCAGAAAATATGACAAATTAATTCGTTACAGCCTGCAATTGTGGCTCTGTGGGAGGTTACCTATTCTACTTCGATGCCCCTACGGTCTGGAACTAACTTCCCACAGGCATCTGTGCTGTCAAAATCTGTGCTCTTGTTCGTAGTCCAGACTCGAGAACCTTCCTCATTTCGCTCTCCCCACGACTCACTGCATTTTCCCCGAATAAAGTAAACATGCCTCCTGTTTATTTACAAAGCCTCGACATACGGTTGCATGTCGATGCTATATAAAGCCAAATCATACGTTATTTGGGGATCGGTTTGGCCTCTGGTTGACATTTGTTTAGTTTGGTGACCTCAAAACGTCACCAGGTGGTTGGAAATATTGCAACAATTATCTTCACTTAATCACTAAAAATTAATTGAATGTCGTACAATTTAATAATTACACGACAAACACCGCATCTTGTTTAGATGGCTACATCACAAGACAACATGTTTTCACACATCATGCCAATTTAATTAATGTCTGCACTATATATATGTACTGTAAATAGACGTTGCTGTTAAATTTCGATTTAAAGCTTTCGTGACTGCAGGGATTCATCTTCTTGGTTCTTTCGGTAAAGTCACGTAGAAGGGATATAATAAAATAATAAACATAAAACATTATAATATAATTCTCACGACGTTTCGGCCGAAAGACAGACCTGTTCTTCACCTGAGGACGGCTGCTTGCGTTGTGGCCGAAACGTCGTGAGAATTGTATTTTAGTATGTTTAATTTTTATTATTTTATTATTTCCCTTCTACGTGACTTTACCGAAAGAACCAAGAAGATACGTTGCTGTGTTATAATCGCAGGATCGTAAGAGATCGCGCCGGATTGTAGAAGCCTTCATCCAGCAGTGGATTGACCCAAGGCTGATGGTGACGACGATATGTTTGTAAATGCACACAAGTAAGCTTTGGAACTAATCGTTGGCGGGCGGCGACAGAAATGTGAACATTAAGTAGGTTTTTCTTTTTATAGAACACCACAATTACCATCCCTGTTTCCCCTCAGGAAGGGCTCAATCAGACTCGAGATGAATGCGTGGGACAGTTGGCCAATCAACTTTCTCGGTATGTTGTTTTTGTGTGGAAATAAACCTAGAATGCCCAGAGAAGACTTGCATGAGGCATGAGTTAACTGCAATTACAGAATACTTAGAGCCATAGCTGGAACCCCAAGTTGAGCACAAGCAAAGATAATTTTTTGCATAATGGTTTGGTACCGTGTTTCTTTAAGAAGCGAACATGAATTTAAACAATTCAGTCGCAGTTGCCAAGTAAATGTCACGGTTCAATCCACTCGAGTTTACAATTTTACTGATCTCTAACGCGGTTTAATGAAAAGGTTAAGCCCTGCAATTTCTTGCTCAATATAATTAATGATTGATGCGTGGAAGTCCAACGATGTGCAGTAAATTCAACGAATCGCAGTTCAGGGTGGGCCGATTCAAAATCATTTTTGTTTACACTGGGCTGGATGGCTGTCCCTCTCGTGGCTGCAGGGGTGACGTGAACCGATTACACGTGGCACATCACGGGCTGAAAAATACATCGATCCGCGATTTGACGCGTGTCATCGTAAGCTTGTGCATCGACAATGAGCGAACAATTATCATCGTTTCGACTAATGACATTGCATCACCGAAGTGATAAATACAACCACAGCAAACGTATGTATGCGTTGTATTGCCTAAGTACGTGCCGACCTTCATAGGTGCTCGCTAACAGCACTTGCCCCAAAAGCCGTATAAGGCCACACGGGAGATATTTGTCTATTGCCCAAATACGGCCAAATCATGGCTTGAGATTAAGGTATGTAACTTGTCGTCTTGCTATCTTCAAAAATCTCTCTCGTAATTACGATGGAAATGATACGGGACTTGGTGCACGGATGCCAAAGGTAATGCATTCGAGGTTACGTTAGGGGCAGAATGCAACTCCGTCGTAGACACATGGTATTTATACACGAGATACAAATATGATCATCATCGGCCATGGACAACCAACTGATGAATGAAGGTCTCCCAAAGCCTCCACCACGTCTTACAATTCCCGCGATGTAATCATCTACCCCCCACCCCCCACCTGCGTACAAACTGATTTTTGTTGCTGCATGAATGTCTCTACTGCTCCCATCACCTGCTTAATGCACAATTGATAAACATGCGTCAAACAGCCCGTAACATTGTGGCATCCGGTGGCGTGAGACAACGCTGCTGATGACATTCAGTTATGTCGAAACCTTGTCGAAGGTTTCCCTTGATCAATGAGGTAAATCCAACCATTTAAAAACTCTGCATGTCAAAGTTTTGAATGACAGTTGGTCGGTATGGATGTGCAACACCAACAACAATAACTTAAATGACACGACGATAACAATGATGATGATGATGGTGACAATGGTGGACGACAACAAAGACTGTGGTGATGATGATGATGATGTTTCTGACGATAGCGATGGATGATCATAACGATGGTCTGATACCAGTCACTGACGCTGCCACCGCGATCAATGGCGACGTTGACGACTATAACAATGGCCGCTAATCGATGTAGCCACTCTTCACTCCGTCTCTGTGCTAAACCTTGTTTTATAATGAGAATAGGGGTTTTTCCCTTTTTTCTGGCAACAAAACAGGTGTTCAGATGTTAAAACAACAAACTGAAACCTTTAACAAGGAATCATCTCTGCATTAACCACAATACTTGTGGTCAGAATGCAAACAAAAAAAAAACACTCTGATAATATATGCATTGTCCTTGAAACTGATTGGTCCACACCAGAGACACCTTTCTTTTGAGCCTCGTCTCAAACGGTGTTAGACCAGAGGATGCCAAAAGGCGTACAGCTCAAAGACAATGCACTATCAGAGTAATGAGAGTTTTGGGTGAGCAGTGACAACATGCATATATTATCAGTTTTTTTGTTTGCATTCTGACCACAAGTATTGTGGTTAATGCAGACATGATTCCTTGTAAAAGGTTTCACTTTGGTTTTTTTACATCTCAACACCTACTCTTTGGGTCTTTCGGTAAAGTCACGTGAATAGAATATGTATTCCTGCCTCAGCAGTCCGCCTGCTTTTTTTTTTCACCTGAAGACAATTTCTTGTGTTGCGATCAAAACGTCGTGATTTTTAATTATAAATTTTCTATCTATGTGACTTTACCGAAAGACCCAAAGAGTATTAATGCCTGCAGTCACGAAAGCTTGAAGTCAAAATCTCATCACCTGTTTTGTTGCCATAAAAAAGGGGAAAACCTATTCTCATATTTTGGTACTGGCAAAGGAGGTCCCATGATGTAACTTGTTTTATAATGCCCGCTCTTTAATCCAGAAAAAAAAATGCCTTTACGGAGTCTCAGCAGGGTCCTGCAATTATTTTGGCCAATTCTGTCCGCGAGTGTTTGGCTGTGTGGAATGAAACCCGAGCACGGATACCCGAATGAAAACAAACGCATTGGAGAGGGTAGCTCTCAGCGCTCCGTACAGACGGATTTAACGATTCACCACTGTACGGCCACATCCTCACCGTCTTTGCAGTCACTGCTGCAGAGATGGCCAAACCCCGACGATGCAGTGGGCACCTATGAGTCAACGACCAATTCAGAAGACATGTATTGTAATCTACTGCTGGATATGAGCCTCACCATGCTGTATGGGTTATCGGGGGGGGTTATTTGACAAAACTTCACCATTCTGGTCAGTACGGGTTAGTGAAGGCAGGGCTCACAGACGTGAGAGCATGCAGCAAAGTACAACAATTGCACTGGCCTCTTCCACCCAACACGTCACTCAGCTTACAACAGCCTGCTGTGCATGGAGGTCTCCCCCATCCCAGCGCTATCCAGGCTAAACGCTGCTTAGCTTCTGAGAGCTTAAGGGGGATTGGCCCCATCCTGGGGAGATTTGTTGATAGGCGCTGAAGACATGCGGGACTGGGAATCCACTTGGAAGAATACAGCACCGCAGGAGCAGGACCTTGGAGGACAAATTGTAGATTGGTCCAACAGCTCTGAGATGAACACAAATGTGATGATGATGATGATGGTTATTTATGAATATACACCTTTAATGATGAAGGCAATTAGGATAATTGGTGAATATGATTATAATTATGGCGGCGACGACGATGATGATGATGATGTAGTTGATAACAATGGGTGAGGATGACTGATGTCAGACAACAATGGACAAGGATGGATGAAAATGATGATGGCAAAAAAGATGTACTGTATGTTGAACTTATTTTGCACTGTACATAGCCAACCGTGCTAATCGGAGGTGCGAAACATGTTGAATGATGACATTTAACGCTCTTTTTTGCATGGTGTTACAATATCCGTGGCAAGAGTCAACCACAAACAACAGGTACAATGGACAACAGGAAGATCCACAGACCTCTCTGTTATCCATTTTCACGAGGATAGCAGGAGTGGCACACGCAAAAAAAATCCATCTTCTTTGCAAAATCGCAGAAAATAGGTAATAATCATCATCTGATAATATATGCATTGTCTTTGAAACTGTTTGCGTGTTCACCACAAGTACGTGTGGTTAATGCAGACTTGGTTCCTTGCAAAAGGTTTCTATTTGGTGTTTGAACATCTTAACACCTGTTTTATTGCCAGAAATGGTAAAACCTATTGTTATTTTTCATACTTTGATACTTACAAAAAGGTCCCACGATAATAATAATCATCGTCAGCCATTGTCTGTCCACTGGTGGATTGAGGCCTCTCTGCATGAGTCACCATTCCTCACCGCCCAGTACTGCTGCCATCCATCTCACTCCCGCACACGAAGCAATCCCACCGCTCCGTCTCCACGGCGATGACGTCTCTTGGACACGTTCTCATCCTTTGGCTGCCATCCCATCGCCGGTTCCTTCCGTAGACCGCCATCCAATCAAGAGGTGTGTCCAGGCCCCAGTCAATTAATAATAGTAATGGCGCAGGTAAATCGGCCACGGATAGGAAATGTCACAGTTATATCTCCTACCGCATATATAAATATCCCATCTCTGCATTGGCTTATCTGTGACAGGTCTCCGAACTTTTGTCACTGATGCTGTCTTGCAGAATTGTCAGTGTGCACTATACCCAGTGGCCTCTCAAACCAAAATCCAGCAGCCTTTGACCCTTGATAACAAAACGCCGAGTATTACCCCACCTGTTCACGTCTGCCAATGTTTACCCTTCATTCACGTGCTGACCCATCAGGCTAGCAAATATTAAGATTATAGAAAATCGACAGTTTTTTACATATCGGTTAGCGTTTTCAAAATTCTTCCATTATTTTTGTAAAATGCATTATCTGAGACGAAATAATGTTTTTAAATGGAAATTCTGACTTTTTTGTGATGATGCTACATGTGTTCAATGAAGATGGGCCTCCCACCACAAGAATGTGGAATGTCCGCTACTGAGGACCACCAACAAAGACATTTACTCCTCCATGTTAGTTTAAGCATTAACACACTTTGACTTTTACAATTCTCCTATAGGTATTTTTTAATACGCAGCCATAGTTGTGTTGGTGGAATAACAGGACTCCCAGGGCCAACATCGTTCCACCATCCTCACGATCGCCATGGCAATCATCTTTATTAATGGGGTTCATATAACGTGCACCTTTTGGCGAGGTTGCACTACGATGTGGGCGGTCAACATTGGCAATTGTTGTTGAGTGCAAATTATTTATAAGTCTCCTTTAAGTATGGCACTATGGAAAAGCAACAGTTTTGATACGTGTCATAGTTGAATGCTCCGTTCGTTTCAACCAATCCAAGGGGGCAGTCGACGATATATGGATCACAGCAGCAGCACTGCTGCTGCTGTGATCCATACAGCGTCTAAAAAATAAACAAGTTAAACCAGAGCAATCTAATGCAATGTTCAGAGTTATTTAAGAAACACACAGTAATATTGCTGAAATAATCTCTAATCTGCAGGGCACCGCCATAGGAATGTGGAATGTTCCACTCCAGATACATGAAACAACGATGAGATGCGATGAACATGTCCAGGACTCGCTTAAACATGGGAGCCATTTCCATTTAATCGTTAAAGTGCAAAGTTTGGAAATCACATAATGCATGCCATGCTGTTCCTAATTTAAGAAAATTACTTTTGTAGATGTGTGGCGATACATATTTAAACATGTATAAACAAGAGTGTGGATCTTGAAAATGTCAGTGGGTAGAGCAGCGCAGGGACTCCAATAACAAGATCATCAGTTGTGATTCTGGCCAGGGTTGACTCATCATCATCATCCCTCTGGATTGAGTCATTTGAGCACCAACCGGTGAGTGCATTGCACTTGATGCAGGGTCCCTAACAGTGGTGGACATTATTCGTAAGCGTAGAACGGGAACATGTAATTTTCTCAAATGTAATAGCCTATGTTATCGACTTATGTTTAGCGGTTTAAAATTATACGAACTCTTACTCGGGCTGCCAATCTCCAGAAAGGTTTTAAGCGGAAGTGCTGCTCTTAGCAATGTTTGTCTTATCCCAATTTCCCTCGTGAAATATATTTGCACGCAACGGGAAACCAAAAGTGGCCCTTGTATTCCTCACTCTTCACACGTGCATCTCACATGTGTGCGTTTGTGTACGCGCACGCATGCACGCCGAGTTGTCGTTTGCATTATTTTCCAACAGCTTTCATTAAAATAAAAAGCCGAAAGGTTAGCGAGTGCGAGCGGGTGCCTTTGTGACGAAAGCTGCTCACCCAACGTGCATTCGCACCCTAAACTGCCCGACGCAGGTCCGGCGCAAACTTCACGCGCGCGAGACGTTGTCGGCTTGAGTTTCGCTTCGGGAATAATTTTCATCCTTAGGATAGTTTGATCTGGTGTGTTTGCTTCCCCTTCGAGAATGGAAGTCAGCCGACCAAACTTGGTCACATTAACGGCTCCCTGATGCGTTTTCAGATGGTACCGCGTGTTCTTAGGCGTGGTGACCGACGCTGTTGCTCCACGCTTCGGGAGCTTCCATCACGAACTGAACAACCCTGAAAACGCATTGGAGAGCTGTGCCTATGCAGCACAACGGCAAAGAAAACTATGCAGTTGCACAGCCAGACTTATTATAGTCCGAGGCCAGTGTTACTTCTTCTGAGGCTCTCAGCAGCGTTAAGTGTTCCGTATACAAAGTGCATCACGATGAGTCCACCAATACCAAGCGTAGGTGTGGCAATAAGATGTCCAATACAGGAAAGAAAAAAACAAACGCCTCGATCAAATAGAAAATCTACTGAGAGCAGCAGCTACACTAGCCTTACCGGTAACATCAGGTCAAAGTTAGCCTACAGGCCTTCAAACGCATAGGTTACCTTGGTGCCAGCAAGTTATTCAGTGGCTTGACGTAGGGTCGGTGCTCTTACCGGCAGACGCGATGTTGGTCACTGCTTTTAAGTGCCAGGAAGATTAGGGTTAGAGGTGGAAGATTAATAGTTAGTAGTTCCACTGCTGGCAGCAGCAGCAGCAAATGTTTGTTATCGTTTTCTCTGACGCCAGTACAAATCCGATTCGAAGCAGCCGTTTGTTGTTTTTTTCTTCTTCTTCTTTAAAGACGAAAAAAATGACAAAGACCACTGACAAGATGGAGCAAGGTCTCACACGTCCGTCTCGATCCGACTGCCGCCGACGTGCTTGTGCTGCTGCGCCGTCGCCACGTTGCAGTTGCTGAGCTTGAGCTCGTCCTCGACGCACGAGTCCTCGTCCGCGTGCTCGTCCGCCTCCTTGCAGTCGATCTTCTCGAACGACGAGAAGCTGCAGATGCTGCGGCGGCACAGCTCCGAGTTGACCTCGGCGTTGTCGGCGTGCGTCAGCTCGTGGAAGGGCGTGCTGTGCACGTGCGAGTAGACCGTCTGGTCCTCGCCCTCCGTCTCGCGCTGGTAGAAGTAGTTGAAGTTGGACACGATGACCGGCACGGGCAGCGAGACCGTGAGCACGCCGGCGATGGCGCAGAGCGAGCCGACGATCTTGCCTCCCACCGTCTTGGGCGACATGTCGCCGTAGCCCACAGTGGTCATCGTCACCAGTGACCACCAGAACGCGTCGGGGATGCTTTGGAATTCCGTCTTCTTGCTGTCCACCTCGGCGAAGAAGACGGCGCTCGAGAAGAGGATGACGCCGATGAAGAGGAAGAAGATGAGGAGGCCCAGCTCGCGCATCGACGCGTGCAGCGTATGGCCCAGGATCTGCAGCCCCTTGGAGTGGCGCGACAGCTTGAAGATCCTGAAGACGCGCACCAGGCGGATGACCCTGAGGATGGCGAGCGACATCGTCTGCTGCCCGTTGGTGCTGCCAGTCTGCTCGGCCATCTCCGTGCCGAGCGTGATGAAGTAGGGCACGATGGCCACAATGTCGATGATGTTCATTAGGTTCTTGCCGAACTCAACCTTGCTGGGGCACGCGCAGAAGCGGACCATGAGCTCAAAGGAAAACCAAATGATGCAGATGGTCTCCATGATGAAGAAGGGGTCGGCAAAGACGTTGTGGTAGAAGTAGTGCGTTCCGTTCGTGTAGTACGACACCTTGTAGAGGTCTGCGTCATCGCGGAACTCGGGCAGCGTCTCCAGACAGAAGATGATGATGGAGATGAGGATGACGAGCACGGACACGATGGCGATGGCGCGCGCTGGACTGGAGCTCTCCGGGTACTCGAAGAGGAGCCACACCTGGCGCTGGAACTCATTTTCTGGCAGCGGCTTCTCGGGCTCCTTCACGTAGCCCTCGTCCTCGCGGTAGCGCAGCATCGTCTCCTCGCCCAGGTCGTAGAAGCGCACCTCTTCCGTAAAGATGTCGTAGGGCACGCTCACGGGCCTGCGCAGCCTGCCGCCTGACTGGTAGTAGTAGAGGATGGCGTCAAAGCTCGGCCGGTTGCGGTCGAAGAAGTACTCGTTGCGCAGCGGGTCGAAGTAGCGCATCCGCTTCTGGGGGTCTCCCAGCAGCGTGTCGGGGAACTGGGCCAGCGTGCGCAGCTGCGTCTCGAAGCGCAGGCCGGACACGTTGATGACCACGCGCTCGCAGAAGTCGTGGCCGCCGGGCCGCGCCAGCTCGTACCGCTCCTGCGGGTAGCCACCCTGCACCGCCACGGCCGCGTCATCCGAGCCGGCCTTGACGCCCACCACCGTCATGATGCAGGCGAGATGGGGAGCCGGGGGCCGTCGCCGTCAACGTGCACGCCCGCGCGCGCCCCACACGCCTGCTCCGTGCCTCCTGTAGCCAGATGTGTTTGCACACGCACACACACACGCGGGTACACACAAGACAAACATCCATCGTATAGCCTTAACAGACTGTAGGGGCCAGTGCTGTTAGCGAGCACCTATGAAGGCCAGCACGGCACACCAGGGGAAGGGTGGCAGGCACTACGCACGACCGCCTTTGTTTCCCCAGTGGCGATGTTTACCCACCGCACCAGGTACTCATTTGAGGCTGAGTCGACCTAGGGGAGGCCCAGGACCGTTTCGAATAACCGTCACCGGTGTTGGCCGTGAGCGGGAATCGAACTCGGGTCACCGGGGTCGTAGCACAACGCGCTAACCGCTACACCGCCGCTCCCCACACACAGGCGGAAATAGACACACACACGAGCATACACACACGCACGAGTTGTATTTATTAGATGAAGCCATAATTACATGCTTTCCAATTAAGGCTGAAAGCATACAACTGCGTGGGTTTTCGCGGTTGTGCTGTCTATCTCTGCAATGTGTGTTTTGGGATGTCCCACGCGTTGTTCTGCAAGATGTCCGACGTTTCGCTCCACGCGCTGGACGCTTCCTCGGGAACCAAATATCTTTAGGAACTGAAATTCATTTCCTGAAGAAGCTCCCAGCAGCACGTGGAGCGTGACGTCAGACACCATGCTGACAACATACGGCAACAACCCAAATAAAACATTTACACAACTAAGCAGCAGCATAACTGCGAGCTATAAAGCTTTTATGAACTTGCACTACCTGGCCATCCATGGGGGCGAGGAGGAGGAGGGTGCACGATAACTGTCGAAAAAGATTATCCAATATGAAGCAAACTTTAGTATAACGTTGTGAGGCTATTAGGGACTGACCCAATTCAAAATCGTCCAAAGTGATCAAAGCATACCTGTCAACCCCTTATCAGTGCCTACCTTATTACAGACCAATTCAGACCTCATTGGTCACCCCGTGCCCTTGTAAATCTCAACGTTCATCCTGCAAAGTCCCATCACACGGGAGAAACACAAAAAAAAGACATTTTTTTTGCCCGTATTGAAACGGCTGTACGCCGTATGTATGGACCTGGAAACTAAATTTTCCTGTACAAGAATACGGGGTAAACCGTATGGGTTGAGAGCTATGTCAAAGGGTTACGCAAAACTTGGAGATTCAAACCAGGGGTTAAAATGATCTCACTACATGCATTTGCAAAAGCGCACATGCGTTTGGCCCTGACAACCACCCGTTGTTTTCTCCCGTACTGCTCTAACGAAGCTATTAAATGCTTCTGAAGACAAACGCAGGTTCGGGAACGTGTTACGTAATCCATGCATAGTCTTGGCCATCTTTTTTTCTCCCCTCCAACTTGTAATTTGACGTTTTTTATCGACTGAATATGGATGCAAATCTATTAGAATAGACAGTCAGAATTTGCATTCTTGTTTGCATAGTATATGTTGGTCTCCATTAACGTGAGCGTACGCATACGACGTGTGGGTGAGTGTGTCTGAATAAGCAAGCGTCCACTGGAGAAATCCGATGAGCTATAAAGCTCTTCTTCACGGATGTCCAGTAGGGACGGATCAGAAAGTCACAACAGCGAACAATACAAAAACACGATCGAAGTGCAAAGTAAGAAAATCACTACAAATAATATTTCACCAGGAAAATCCCACTGAGATATTAGCTTCATTTTCAAAAGCTACGCATACGCATTTGTCAATACACTGCTGGATGAGGACCACCTAGGGTTGTCACTTTCTTTCACAGACCAAATCCCGGCTGTATGTTTCAGTCGGCACAAAGTCTATCAAAACTTCGCTATCTACTCTCAATAAGGTTCAGCACAATACCGCCAACGGATGTGGATACAAATAATTTCCTGCCACCTGAACAATGATGTGCATTCCCGGACTGGCCGGGTCAAAACCCAGAGAGGTGGCAGCCCCGAGGGCCACCTCGGGTCTTGTGGGTTAATGTGACCATACTTCACCACGCTGGTCAGTGCAGGTTGATGACTGTGGGGGGAACATAGCCATGAGAGCACTGAAGTGTGGTACAACTATTGCTTTTGCTGAACTGACCTTCTGATGTCCACGACATTTATCTTTCCATGTCTGAGCGTGTAAATGTCGGCGTATGTGGAATATATGACTGTGACTTCTGCTAGTTCCTGTGTGAGTGGGTGGATGTGTGTATGTTTGTATGCAGGGAGCGGTGGTGCATCGGTTAGCGTGCTGCGCTACGAACCCGGCAAACCCGAGTTCGATTCCCGCTCACGGCCAACTCCGGTGGCGATTATCTGAACCGGTTCTGGTCCTCCCCTAGGTCGACTCAGCCTCAAATGAGTACCTGGTGCGGTGTTTAAACATCGCCATTGGGGAGACAAAAGCAGCCAGGCATGTGGTGTTGGCCACCCACCCCCTCGTGTGCCGTGCCGGCTTTCATAGGTGCTCGCTAACAGCACTTGCAACAACAATCTGTTACAGGCTACACGGAGGATCTTTGTCTTTGTTTGTATATATATGCGAGCACTTGCCCCAACAGCCTGTTAAAGACAATATGGGAGGTCTCTGTCTTTGGTGTTTGTGACAAAGGCCGGGCGTGGTGTTAGCCACCCACCTCTTCGTGTGCCGTGTCGACCTTCATAGGTGCTCGATAGACAGCACTTGCCCCAAGTTTGTTAAAACGGCTACATGGGGGACCTTTGTCTTCGGGTTTTGTGTTTTTGCTGGTGTTTCTGACAGTGGCGATTTACACCAAAAGCTAAAATATGTACCTGCACCTGCGCTGGCATAGCCCCTCCGGTATGCCGACGAAGGTTCGAGTAACTCTGTGAACATCAGCAGTCCTCGGCAATGGACTCCATTAAGTCAAGACGGGTGTGATACTGACGACACAACCAGCCCCCTCTTGGACACGTGCAATGCAGTCATTTTGTTAATCCACTGCTGGATAAAGGGCTCCCCCCCTCCACCACCCACGCCACGCCATACTTCACCACGTTGGTCATTGCGGGTTGGTCGAGAGGGTGCCCACTGTGGGTGCGCTTACCGCTGTGCCACCACTCCCACCACCGTCTTGTGACGTTAAAGCCCGAATAGGCGCTCGTTAAGAGCACCTCCAATATCCTCTAAAACAATCACGTGTCAATATATGTGTATTTATACGTTTTCGTGACTGGGAATACAAAGGCGGCCGGGGAATGGTGTTGGCCCACGCCACCACCCCCGTCGAGCGCTGTCAGGCTTAATAGGTTCTCGCCAACAGCACTTGCCCCCACAGTCTATGTAAGGCTATAGGGGGACTTTTGTATTTGTTCTGGTCACACCGCCCGATTAAACAAGAGGAGTCAACGTGCACCTTTAGACGCTCTGCACCCGGCCTGGACCTTCCTTAGGTATACTCAGTGCCGGATTAAGCTGGTGCGGGGCCTGTAGCATTTGTTCGAAAGAGGCCCTAAATATTTTTTAAAAACCACATCAATATTCAAACACAAATTTTTCACTTGCATAGTAAAGTAATTGTATTTTTTCATTTGCTATACAGCCAGATAATACAACAAATCGCTAACCTTAAACACCCAGTCGTTTATAAAAGTTGAAGGCGGTATAGTACTATAGTAATAGAGCAAGTGCAGAATCACTGAACCGAAATCGATGGCTTGAAAGCATTTAGCGCGGGGCCCTTGAAAGTGCGGGGCCCGTAGCATTTGCAGCTACTTGTGCTACTAGGATCATCCGGCTCTGGGTATACTCGGCCTAAAACGAGTTCTTCACAAGCGCCGTGCAGTCAGCACAGCTTCTGTGGCCGTCGGCGCTGACGGAGGGGAGACAAAAGCGGACGCGCGCGCTCTCGCGCTGGGCAGCAAGCAGTACAAGTGCCACACACATTCTGCTTCCCCGCCGGTGAAGATGATGAGTCCGTTTAACACGTCGGCTTTCGACTACCAATATTATCCATAAAACAGTTGTTTGGGGTTAGATCACGTTAATATAAATGTGTGTCGTTAAACCCGCCGCCACCCGACACAGCCAATTAGTATGGTTTGTCACGTAAACATAACGTGCCAATTTGTTACTCGTACTAGTAACACATCGGTTTGTGCTGTACTTGTAACGAATTGTCATGTTCTGTTTACGTGCCAAACCTTGCAACCCTTACTAATTGGCTGTGCCGGGTGGTGACGAGTTTAACGACACATTCATATTTACGCGATCTAACCCCCCCCCCCCTCCATAAAAAACCTGTATTATGGAAGATGAGTCCAGAACAGTTACACAACGGCTAACATAAGGTCGGTTGTGTTTCGTCCAAATTGCCGCTGGGATTGTGGAATGATGCTTTGGGTCTTTTGCTGTGGACGTGATTGGACGCAGTAGCAACGAACGAGAAAAGGTATCGTGTGTCTCTACAGCTGTGTGGGGGATCCCCCCACCCCGCCTTCGTTCTGGTCCATTCAGCTCACTTCACGTTTCGTGTACGCTTAATGTTTAAGATGTTAGAACAAGTTATCGTTAATTGTCTTCGAAATGCTTACTTATGCCGTCTCAAAAGAGTGTTTTTGCGATTTCTGGTGCCATGTACATTTCTTTAGGCGTTTGTCACCCGGGTTCAAATGAGATGTCATCTATAATTAATTCACTCCTGTATGATGTCTACCAACTATTGCAATCAGCATTTTAAAAAATTACCGCTAATAATTTTTATTTTACAAATGATCCCATTGTACCGACATTTTTAATTACTTTTTACTCTCACAAAATATATCGTTTTTATGCCTTTTTACGGATACTGCAATGTATCTATACAAGTATCCGCAATCAGTTTGCATCATGATTCAAACAAACAACGGGAGGTGGGCAGCGGTGGTGCAGTGCTTCGCGCACTGAGCACTTCATACCCAAGCCCCTGGGCTCGATTCACGGCCACGGTCTAACATCAGTGGCCCGAACCTATCTCTGCGTCCCCCCCCCTACCTCTCCCCCTTCTTCAGCTTGCCGCACCGACCCGCGTGGTGAAGTATGGTCAAGCAATTAACAACCACCCCCCCCCCCCCCCAATGGCTCTAACGCAGCGTATGGGATGGGCCCTTATCAAACAGTGGACTGACGAAAGGACGGACAATTACTGCAGCGTGATAATTCGCTACGCGTTGTATTTCCAGCACGTACTGTTGTTGTTATTGTGTGTAGTAGCGGCAGCGGCACCTTGGCGTGTCGGTGATTTTCCTCTCTCCCCTTGCCTGGCTATCAAAATGGAGCGGCTACTCCTGCGTCAGCAGATTTGCCTCTCCGTGCCGCAATGGAAGGCTGTTTCACGCCTCCTGTCTCCACTGGAACCCTTCCCCTAATATAATCAACAACGGCAGTCCCGGTATTCTGTTCCACAGCAAGAGAAGCAGCAGCATCCTTACGCGAGCGTGCGCGCATATATACACACACACACAGTCACACACATACGCACGTTACATCAATGAACTTGCACTCAAAAAAATATATAAATGAGTCGACTCAATTTTGAAATTCGAATACATTTCGCTTGCGGGGTCAATATCATGTGCGGGTGGTAACTGCATAACAACTGCATCCTACACACAGACACACACACAGACACAGCGGGCATCTATCCGCATTCTACCCGAGGCGATATTTGATATGATTCTGAATGAAACTATCGTGTTATGTGTGAAAACAATACAAAACAAAAAAGCACACGATGCCCCAATTGCATTTATAATTGTGCTTAACGATCCACGAACAAATGTGTATTTTTCATCATTGCCCCGAAGAATTGTAACGTGAATAGCACGCGCGCTCACAGAGCTATAGCGCAGTGCCCGCAGCACGTCAGCATCAGCAAAGAGGCTTGCAGGTATGATATCCAGTATGTGTGTGTGTGAGAGAGGGAGGGAGGGAGGGCGATATCTCTCCCGTAACCATGCGAGCTCAACGCTGCCAAGCACGACAACCGCATCACACACACACACTGACACACACACACGCGGGCATGCGAATAAAAAAAAATTACATCCATCACTCGTAACCACCACCCCACGCCCTGCATCGCCAACCAACACACACACACAGATGCCTTACCCGATCCGACCCTTTCTCCTGCCGATCTCGTGTTGTCGCTTCGCTAGCAGATACTTGGCGTTTCCCGAAGGCAGCCTGGCGCGGCGCTGCTCCTGACGATGTTGCTGCTGCTGCTGGTGGTAGTGTGGGTGGGTGCCTGGAGCGCTTCGACGAGGGTGGGATGGAGATGATCTTAATTGGCTTCCTCCGCCGCCAGTTGCCGTCTGCTCGTTCCCTTGCACCGCGCACCGCGTTCAGCTTCATCGGCGGCGTCGCCCGGCCACCATCAAAGGTGGCTTCATTAACAGAATCATCTTCTTCTTCTACATCACCGTCGTCGTCTTCTTCCTCCTCATCAGCAGTAGCAGCAGCAGCATCGTCAGCAACGGAGGCGTCTCATCGGACTGACTGCGCGCTTGTGCGCTGGAAAGATGATAATGGTAATCATGGAGACGCCGCTATTGCTCCTGCCGTTATTGTGGGGCTGCCGAGATGATGATGATGTTGTTGATGATGATGTTGCTGATGATATTGCTGATAGTGGTGGTGGTGCTGGCGGCAGCGGCGGCGGTACCGGTGCTGATGCTGCCAATGTGTTGAATCCTGCACCGAGAGTCTGCATGAGCGCAGGAGACATGACGTCATGACGCATGCATGCACGGCGCGTCACTCTCTTCGGGAGCCAGGAGATATGGGGGGGGGGGGTTAAGGG
>CM025607.2:15855170-15895763 GCA_014621495.2 Entosphenus tridentatus | reverse complement strand
AACCGAAAGAACCAAAGAATAGGTATTAATTGCTATGCTGGTCCAGACTGTACAAGAAGACTATATAATACCATTGGTGTTTACAGTTGCATTTACGGGATCTACCAACCCTCGCCTTCACAGTTACGCTCACGCGTTTGTTCCACGCCTTCGCCCAGCCACATTAACCAGGGTGGCCCACATGACCCGTACGTGGTGTGTAAGTCGTCATCCAGCAGAGGATTGACATGTGCATTGCCGTAGTAAAATAAAATAAAAAGTGAAAGTATTTAGAAGCTCAGAAGAGTCTTGGGCGGTGTTCAGCAACTTTGGATACCTTGAGCTATTCGGCTCAAATTCCACGTTCCTATGTATGGATCTAAATAACCACTGTTAATTGCAAACAAGTGATACAGAACTTATTTGATCTAAAAACAACTCAATACATTTGTCGATTACACTGCCTAAATTTTTTTTATAGTCGACGTTTCGGCTAATGGCCCTTCTTCAGAGCACATAGAGGCCTGAGAGTAAGGGTTGTTTTGTTTGTTTATACATTGTGTCCGTGCACCACTGCCAACGCAAGCAACAGCAGCACATCGCCAAATTAATTTATCTCACATCACATGGTCCGTGTTCAACCATCATCAGGCGCGTGCAGCGTGCGCATGACGAATTCATGTTTTGCCGAACAAATTGATTCGGATGGCGGCGAGGCGGTTCCTGGCAGCCCGCCGACAGTGGGGGGGGGGGGCCTCTTTTGGTGACGAAACCCGGAGTGGCTTCATCCAGCAGTGGATAGACCACGACTGCTGTGGGGTTTATGCCACCCACGAGTCTCCAATCCTCCACCCCCACCCCCTCCACCCCCACCCCCTCCACCACCCCCCCTCCACCACCCCCCCCCCCCTTTTACCCCCCTCCACCCCCCACGTGGCCGTTGAATTTCACTTCCGGTGACGTCACGCTCCCGAAGGTTGGTTGAACGACGCGGGGGTTGGGGGGGAGAGCGAGGAAGGAGGCCTCCGTAGTTTTTCTTTGGTGAAATATCGCCTCGGAGTGAGTTCCCGCGTCTTGTTTTTCGTTCTTATTTAGTTCTCACTGAATAACAGCCCTCCCCCCGTACCCGCGAGCGTGTTTACCCGCTCGCCGACGGCTTCGCGCGCTCAACACGAGCAACCGGGCTGACGCCTTGGTGCCGCCCGGCTGGAGCCTCGGTCTTGCCTAGATGCCCGTACGGGTCGAAGGGGGTGGCACTCCCCGGTTGCGGCTTCGTTCGCGCGTCCCCCCTCTTCTCGGCTCATACTCTACCCTCGACCCTCACTCGAGCGTGTCAACTTTAACCCCCTAACTCTACCCTTCTCTCCCGCCGTCGCACGCTACCCCAAGCACATTGCTATCTCTACCATCTCTACCCTACCCACCGTGTTATTCCTCCCCCCACTTCCCACTGTCAACTACCTTGTCACGGACTCACAACCTCGATCGTGTCACTCGCCACACGCAATATATATGATATACAGTGTCTTCGCGGACAAATTGCTGGCGTGTATCTCCACCCTCACGTGCCCACCGTCTCATTTGCATCTCTGCCGAGTTATATTTCCCGGCACCTCCGATGAGCACGGTTGGCTACGTACGGTGTGAAAGAGGTTCAACATACGTTTACGCGATCTGACCCAAACATCTGTATTATGAATACTATTGGTCGCGAAAGCCTACGTGTCAAACTTACTCCCCTCTCTTCACCATCACTGCCATCTCATCCATGTCATCCCTGCCCACTGTCCTCTGCACCTCACTTTTTAATTATTCACTTTACAATGAAACGTCTGTAACTCGCGCCTCTTATCACAACATTCTTATCATCTGTCCCGCTGTTTCTCTCTTGTGTTCGCTCTCCTCCGTTTCTACTCTTTATGTGAGCAGGGAGACTCACTCAAGCCACAACTTCACCTTGCTCAAGCACGAATTGGAGGGGCACTCATCTGTGGTGGGGCTTTTGTCAGTGGTAGAAATTCCACATTCCCCGTGGTATAGCCAGTCTCTTTAGGACAACCACTGTGATAGTCACGTTATTGACCATGTCAGAATGACGGGCTTAGTTCCCCATAACCAGGATATTAACTCTAGCCTTGTGCTTGTGGATTTAACCACCTTGCTACCCAGCCGGATAAAAAAATATCTAACACTGATATTTTGAAAGTGTCTAACCAAGATAACACAATTCTCTATTAGGACCTATGCGTTAACTATGCATTGTCACAGGAAAATCTTTTCGTTGAGATGCTTGTAAATTGCTCATTAAGATCTTAAGTCATGTTATGAATAATAGTAGGTCATAGTAAGCATTTTGAGTCCTAAGAAGTTTACACGGGCACGTACAACCACGTACAGGGCCTTTAAATTCGTGATTTTTTTAAAAACCACAATCACAGTCATATTGGAGTCAAGAGTATAAGAAACTTTGTTCAATCTGGAGACACTGGGTCAGTGCTCTGACATCCCATTACCCATTCTACACCCTCGTATGTCTGGCTTTTAAAAATGTCTTGATTTTTTTGTGCTGAAGTGTGCAGCCTCCCAGAGTGGGCGTGAGATCGCACTGCAAGTGGACAAGCGGAATAGTGACAAGACGAGTGGCGGATTAGTGGGAGGGCGAGTGGACCGGCCAGGCGAGCAGCCATGAGCTGCTCCATGGACAAGGTTCTAGCGGACGCCCGTGCGCTGGTTGACCGACTCAAGGAGCATGACAGCGCAGCCGAGTCGCTCATCGAGCAGACGTCTGCGCTCAATAAGCGCGTGGAAGCCATGAAGCAGGTGAATTAATGCTCGCTTCCCAGTGCTGGCACTTGGGCCACGAGCAGAGGTCGCAAACGGGTTTTGATTCCTTACCCGTACCCATACCCGGCCGCACCAGGGTCGCAAACGGGTACCCGTACCCATACCCGGTCGGGTACGGGTAGCCCTACCCGTACCCGTACCCGATTGCGACCTCTGGGATGAAGCCATGTTGTAGGCGCGGGTGGGTTGATTCTAGGAACTTGAATTGTGAGAAGAGACAAGACGTTGGGAAATGAGTGATAAACGGTTACTCACCAGTGACTCACGGCCTACCCGTACCCGTACCCGGCTGCACCAGGGTTGAAAACGGGTACCCGTACCCGGCCGGGTACGGGTAGCCGGGTATCGGGTAGGGTACGGGTATCGGGTACCCGATTGCGACCTCTGGCCACGAGTGTTGTATTATACCTTCCAGGCTCAAGTTTAAATATATACGTTAACATGTTTGGTATACAAGAGATTGGTGCATCCATATTTACTCCGAGCCGTCTTTGCCCATTACAAATGTTTATACCTAGTACCTTGGTGTGGCTGTTTACATATTTCCTGGTGGATCAAAGATGCCGATATTTGTGTGATGCTGGCCCATACACCCCTTCTGCTATACTCACTATAATTGAATGACGTTAAATATATACCTCAATAATTACAAGGCTGTATTTAGGCGGGTTTGTGTATCCATGTGTGTGTTCAGTACCAAGAAGAGGTGATAGAGCTGAATGAGGTGGCACGGCACCGGCCCCGCTCAGCACTTGTCCTTGGCATCCAGCAGGAGAATCGGCAGATCCGGGAGCTTCAGCAGGAAAATAAAGGTAGCGCACCGAATAAATGTGTAGTGCACGTATGTGTTTTTGGAGGTGTCGAGAGCTGTTGCGTGGTTGTTCATGCATTGCACTACAATCCTGAGTGTGATTCCCAGCCATGGATAACATGGGGATCAAGGGGTATCTGAACCTACCCCGAACCTCCCCGAGGTCAACGCAACTTTAAAGGAGGAGTACATTATCAGGTGTGGAAATATTAGTCCTGGAAGACAAAGGCAGCTGCGTGTGGTTCAGGTCATACCAGACTCTTGAGTGCTGTGCCATTCTCAATTGGCGTTTGATAACACTTTCTGATTCAGTTGTAATTTCTGGCGAAACGTCGTACTCAGATTGTAAATGTTGTGGATTTTCTCTCCAACACACCGTTGTGCTGTACTCGTAACGAATTGGCATGTTCTGTTTACGTGACAAACTTTACTAATTGGCTGTATCAGGTGGTGGTGGGTTTAACGACACATTTATATATTTACGCAATCTAGCCCAAAAAAACCTGTATTATGGATGATATATTAGTCGCGAAAACCTATGTGTTAAACTTTCCCACTTCTGCAGGGATGTATATCTCAAGGTGACTGACACCAGAAGCTATACTCTAGGCCCACTGGCCAATGGTAGGTCATCTTTGCCTGCAGTTCTTCCACTGTTAGAGTGAGCGTATACCTAGGATTGCAATCAAACCCAGAATAGCCTGGTCTCTGCTTGCTGTTGGGTGTTGGAAGTGAGCATGTGATTGTTGTTTGCAGTTGGGGTTAGCATCTCTTAATGGTGACATAAGGTTTAGGATTGTAGCCCACACAGCTGCTTTGATGTTTCTTTGTACATGATCGAGGCCTCACCGTACATTGTAGCTAATGAAGAAGGTGTTCCTACTTGTTGAAAAAAGTTCGGCGCTGATCCCCAGCATGTTACAACATCCCATGCCTTTTATCAGAGGTCCAGGGAGCCGGTTAGCACTGCAAGGATAATTGGTGGTTGTGAGTCGCTGAGATGGAAAGTACTTGTGATCATGAAATACTCTTAAATACCAGCAGAATCCAACCTGATTACCATAATTAAGGGAGTGGAGTGGAGGAGCTCCTCAATGCAAGCAACCTCATGGGCCAACATAGATTATACTATCGGGGTTGTGGAACGTCAACGGTTGGAAAAAATAGCCACACCCTGAGAGTGGCTGGTAGAATTTGCCCTTTGCCAAGGAGGTGCAAAGAGTGACCTGGAGCTAGAGACCAGATAAAGTAGTGGCCAGGAATGCCCTCAGAAAAATGGTTGTGTGTAGACTGCCTTGGATGATATCATCACAACTGTTGGGATCACAGGGTTATACAGGATTAGAAGGACGCAATCGTGGTCTCTGTATAAAAAAGGGGAACTTCAATTCTAACTACCAGGGTATCTCCTTCCTCAGTATCCTGCAAAAGGTATTGGCAAGAATTATGCAACATATTCTTGGGTTTAGGCAGTGGGATCCTGCATATATGCTATTTTCTGTCTGTGTCCTGTAGCATATGTAGTGCTTTTTAAATGAAACAATCTACACGTATGCATATAGCTGCTCAAGGCCAACAAAACCATCAAGATGCCAGATCATTGGGTTATTTTTCTTGCCTCCGTGTACCCCGATCTCCTGTTCAAGGTAAATGGGCACCTTCATGATGGTAAACAGGCACGGATAAAGACACGTAGGATAGAGTCATTGAGGGGTGCATCAGAGGTGTCCTCTGGCTCCTCCTACATTGATATGTTTTGACCAGCTTGAGGGATCCTGCTGCTGAACCTGCAGCATACCACAAAGACGTGAGGCTTTATCGACCCCAACCAAACAAAACACCTCCTCAGGTATATTGTGTCGTTGAATACTCTACCCTCCCCATTTCCATGAGGAATGGCATTGTTGTAGAAGGGGTGGAGGAAGTATCTTCATGAATAATTTGCCCATGACTTTCTCTGGCAGTTATCTCACGCTTGAGCGAGTTGAGTAGCAGCATCTTTTCATGGGTAGCATAATGCTGTGTATAAGTTGCTTGGACTGTTACTCTAGGCCAAGCAGTTAACCCAGAGACGTGTGTCTTTTGTGTGGCTTGCTAGTGAGCCATTTACACTAAACGTGGCCTAAAAGTGTACCTAGCTTCGTTATAATGCATAACACCAGTCGCAAGTGGTGTCTAAAGTTCCATGGGACTCCTACACAAACTCGGCTTCAAATATGTACCTGGAGTGTGGTGTCAGCACTGGGTAAACAAAGGTGGCCCAATGTAGGACTTGCCACACTACCTTAATGTGTGCAATATGATGGACCAAGACAGGTGCTTGTAAATCCAATTTGCCTCACAATCTCACACAATAATCTTAATGCTTGTGTCTGCCCTTTGCATGAAAGCGCCTTGAGAGTGTGCACACACTTGTGGAGCTGTGTGCACGGGCGTTCGTGCATTCATACGGACACGTGTTGTGCGCGCATTCACAGAGCTCAGGGTTGCCCTGGAGGAACATCAGTCGGCCCTTGAGCTGATCATGGGCAAGTATCGTGAGCAGATGGTGAGCCTGCTGTCCTCCAACAAGACGGAGGAGAACAAGGTGGTCCTCACCCTCAAGGAGATCCACTGTAAGGTGAGCGTGGCAGATTAAGGTGCCCCCCAGAGAAGTTCTATGCAAGCACTGCGTTTAATGTATCCCTTGCTCACTTTGCCCACGCATATTTATATTTCTATCAGCATCCATTTACTTCAACAGTAATGGCTTCCTCCAGATTGGCAGACGTCGATTCCTAGAGATTCATTTACGAGGTAAATTTCTTAAGGATTCATAAGTTTGCTTCATAGAGCTTTACAGTATTTGAATTATATTCTTGTAATCGAGATGTAGAGCTCTTTTGTCAATCCACTGCTGGATGAGGGCCTCCTCATGCCACGCAGGTTTCGGGGATTATTTGACCATACTTCAACTCGCCACACTTCCGTGAGGGTTGGTAAAGACGGGTAATGAAAACATGGGAGCATAAACTCACAGAACATGAATAGAGTAATGCTAACCATCATTTTCAAATGAGTCACGCTGTTAGAGCTCTCCACTGGTTATCCAAAATTAATGCCGAGCTTGCAAATGGAGTCCAAGTTTATTTCTTTTGCAGGATTTCGCTTAACACTGTGAATTGGTTTTGTGAAATAAGCATAATGAAGACACCTACTGGTCTCTGGTTCTGCAGTATCATCTTTTGAGTGTCCCTTAACGTTACACAATGAACATCTGCAGTCTGTCAGGAGAGAGTTGTGGAACAGGATTCTCAATGCTCTTCTTATGTTTTTTTTATGGACACACGGACCAAGATGGGATGTATTTTTTTTACTGACAGCGCAATTCTTGACTGCGTTTTATGTTGGCCAAGTATCGTAAATGCGAAACAAATGGCACTCAATTATGACCACAGTGTTGTTTTAAGCCCGAGAGTGGGGGGAGGAGGGAAGGGCCAAATGCTGACTTGTAGAAATCAAGCACCGGTTATATGTCACTTTGTGTTGTGCGGGAAGCGCGGGGTAAAGGGAAAGTGCTGCGTTGCTGTGGTGGGACAGCTCATCGTTTATTCGAACATTGATATACAAAGATGTGTTTCTACCAACCTCTGGATTGTATTAAAATCCCACGTTTTGTATTGAATGAACATATCTGTTTGGCAACCCTCTTTTGGCGGAATATTTTATCACCGCATATCTGACTGATAGTACATTCTGGAGAAATGGGTGTTATCAAATGTGAAATGCATGCTGAAAGCAGAGTGACTGTCTATCTCGTCGAATAACTTTTGATTGAGGAGACTGCAAACTCAGGTTTTGTTTTTGCTTAATTTTTGCTGTCTTTGTGATTGATTGGTTGATCAACTATTTTGGCACACCTGACACCAGGTCAGTTAAAATTACCTAGGTTGATGGTTTGATCACCACGACCACCACCTGGTGACTTGGGTATGCAACCTAAGCGTACAGTTGTCACGTTTATGATGGTATAGCTTGTTTTTCTGCAACGTACAGTCCATTCTCAGTCCACTGCTAAATGAGGGCCTCCCCATGCCGTGCGGGTCGTGTGGATTATTGGTGAAGGGAGATCATAGACGTGGGAGCATAAAAAAGTACAGTAAAAAATCTTGACTTAAAGCTTTCGTGACTGCAGGAATTAATATCTTTGGGTCTTTCGGTAAAGTCACGTGGATGGTTTCTTTGAACCATCTACGTGACTTTACCGAAAGACCCAAAGAATACAGTAAAAAATATGGATTTTTTTTCTGCACTGCCCTCTGCTGGCCACTTCGGGAATTAAATTGATAAATGTATGGGTTTATCTAAATAAGCACATTGAAGTGCTGGTTGTTGTGTGTTTTATATATGCGCACACGCTGGTATTGTGCAATTTGTATTAAGGTCCAAATCCTGAAATAAATGTTACACTTGCGTGTGTGTGAACCAGTCCTGTGCCTCCCGTAGGTTGACTCAGCCTCAAATGAGTGCCTCGTGCAATGTGTTAATATGGCCACTGAGGGAGACAGAGGCAGCCGGGCGTAAGGCTGACCACCCACACCCTCGCGTGCCGTGCTGGCCTTTCATAGGTGCTCGCTGACAGCACTTACCCCAACAGTCTGTTCAGGCTATCTTTATCTTTGTGGGTTTCCACTACAGGAACTGCAGGCGCAGGTGGAAAAGGTGTGCGAGATGGCAGCGGTGATGAAGAAGGCCATCAATGCCGATGACGCAGAGGTCATCCGCGAGCAGGAGAAGATGGCACAGCTTGAGGTAATACCAATAGCATCGATACCATGCACATATTTTACACCGCTTACAAGAATAATTTGAAATTAATTGTCAAAGTTTCATTATTTCAAGTACTTCAGGAGAAATTCAGAGGTCGCTGGTCAGTCTTCCAGCATGGCAGTTGAAACACTGAGCAAGGATATTCATTCACCCTCCCTCTGTCCACGCAGATGTATAAATTGGTAAACAGCAGCCGCATCAGCACATTGCATGGGAAGGGGTAGAATGTGGTTCCTTCCACCTCTTCCAAAGGGGGTTCCCCAGAGCTCGCTCTAGTGGGAGGCCCTCTGCCAGCAGTTGCATAAGTAAGAAATTGCAGGGCTGTACCTTTAGCAATGAAGAAAGTGTTTCTACATATAATTTAAGCGTTACCTCATTATGCTAATTATTATAATTAGTTTAATTATAATATAAAGCCTTTTGTCAATACACATCAGTCATGGACCATACGTAACCATGATTGGTTAGTGCGGGTTGGTGTCTAGTACCAGTTCAGATACCACACGCCAATCATGTTAGAACTCAGTGCACGAACCACTGCACCCACCGTTCCATGCCCCGCATATAGTAATACGATATAATAATATATTAATTTCCCCCTAAAACGAAGCACATATATCAGCGACTGCAATTGTGTGAAAGCGGCTGACAGTAATGCGATTGATCATGATTCTCATGCTTTGTACATATTTATTGGATGGTGGACAAGTGCAAACCGTTCTCCACGCCGTGTGAATGAAGTGCCATCTCATGCGTGCGGTTTTGATGAGTGGAATCCAGGAATGACGGTTTCATTATCATTTATTATTTATACTACACCTTCGATGCAGTACATGTCCAGATTTGTCAACGGTGCTTGTATGTGCGGTCCACAGCTCGAGAATAAGACTCTGCGGGACCTGCTGAAGATCAGCAAGGAGAGCTTTATGAGTGTTGTGGAGGAGGCAAAGTTGGCTGGCAAAGCTGGGGACTGAGGGTGGAGGATATAAAAGGGTAGTATATATACAGTGATACTGCCCAACTCTTGCGCGTTTTCAGACTCATCCACTTAGTAACACTCACACTTAAACTCGCACATTGGCGAAAGGGTGCACACCTTTGTCCATAATATAGTATCTCTTGTGCAGACATTTTGCCCATGAATGCACATTCTCACGAGATGAATCATTCTTGTGTACACATGCATGTAGGCATTACCACAGGAATACACGTTTAACATGCGGCAACACCCTTACCTGTATACTTGGTCCCACACGCGTGTGTGTGTGTGTGTGCACGTGCACACTTTTGTCTGGAAGTCATGTGCACCCATCGGGATGAGGGCAAACGTTGTTGCTCCTACCGCCGGTAACTTATTGAGTTTCTTCTCTCCTCGTGTACACTCTTGTAAGATAGTCGCTGAGCCTGCCCACGCAGCTGAGCTTGGTGCTTTTTGCTTTTGGAGTTTGTAACAATTGGCGTTGCGGTCAGCGTGTTTTGTGAATGTACCGTCATTGAGTCCTCACACGTGAAGAAGCACTTTGGAGTCCTAGTGTGCATCACGTGCTCATTTTAAGGGGATTTTGGGCTGCCCTCTTTAGTAGGATGGGAGCCATGCATGCATGTATGTGTGTCTGCGGGCACGTGAGTATGACGATTGTGTGTGCTGCGAATGGCAGTGGTAACGTGGTGGATGGTGCACTGCACTGTAAGTGGAATTTAGTATTTGAACCTTGCCTGGACCCCTCCTAAGTTAACTCGGTCTAACATGAGTACCTGGTTTGATGGCACTGGAGAGTCAAAAGGTAGCCGATCCCATGTGCTGACCAGACCACCCTCTCATGTGCCATGCCAACCGTGATAGGTGTTTGCTCACGGCACTTACCTATAATGATAAATGGGGAGTCATTGTATATTTTATTACGTATACATAATAGTTAAAAAATATATATATGTTGCATAATCGGTTCTACTTGTTGTTTTGCAGCTGTGATGTTGGCACTGATATAGACAGAGTGAAAAATTAGAATCCATTCTGGAATCTCCTACTGATAAAATGGCTACACCTCAATTTCATAACATAGGTAACAGACATTCTTAATGGTCTCCCTACATAATCGTTAGACTGGGCACTGTTCAGCTTCATGGATGCATGATTGATTCGTTTTGTGCTTGTCTGCCAAATAAGCCATCACTGCAACGCTAGACAAAATTTTGGTGCAAAAGCCTATTCTTGTATGATGATTTTTTTTGGATGCAGTGTATAGTCACCACGTGGAGAACTTACACTCCGTACAGCACACGTGGAACTTCCCACCATTGTCTGGAGAATTAGGAGGCTCTGGTGGCCGAGTATGCTTTCTCCAATCCCTTCAAAACTTCATCGCTTCAGCTGGACATGCATCCCACCAGTCGTCCACAGTTTCGCATCACTGAACGGTGTATTTCTTGGATGACTGACCCCATTTTCCTTCGGCCACAACTTTGATTGCAATCGGAGTCAAGCTGCCCCAGCGCAGGCACATGTGGCATGAACGAGTTTGCTCTTCCCATGCTTCCTTAAAGCTATCCTCCCCATGGTGGTCCTGAAGCTTGCAGATCCATGGAAATCTCAGCCAACAGTAGAACAACATTTATTATTCTCTTCTCGTTTTTGGCTACACACGAACCTTATTGAATATCTGGTCGCTTTTTTTACCAAGAATCACACGGTGCTGATTCATGAGCATCGGTGTCTCGAGAAAAATCATACTGTCACATTGTCACTTGAATATTTAATTGGTGCTTTGGTTTTCACCAGTTACGTTGCCATTTTGGTTTTTTTCCTCAATGCATGAGCAAAACCAACCTGAGCAGAGGGCGTCTTCCCTGGCATTGCTCGGCAGAGAATGTGTCCGATGTAGTTTGTGAATATTGGCGCGAGTGAAACAACCAGCTGTGGTTCTCGCCTTACCCCCTCCCCCCCCTCGTGTGTCATGCCAGCCTTCATAGTTGGTCACGTGTGCAGTTTGCTTCTGACAGCCGTTGAGACATCTAGTGCCCAGAACTCCGAAACCTTTAATTTCAAATGAACGGCAGTCTGCCCAAATGGCGTACAGTATTTAGGAAAATTAGGATCGGTAACTGTGTGGGTGGATGTGGTGGGGAGAACGGTGAATAGTTTCTGATGCATTGCAACTCGTTGAGCTTGGAAAGTGATGTTACTGAGGGCTTCCAGCGAACTCCTCTGGGCCCGAGTTTTGTATCATTCATATTGGCTCATCTTGGTTCATTGTTAAGTTGAAACTGTCGATTTCTGAGAATCCTGACTTATAGAACAATGACGGATGCTTCCAAAAATTCAGGCATTGGGTAAATGCAAAACCAAGTTTATTCGTTTTGTGTGGGAGTATGCATTTGTGTGTTTACGCTTTAATAATTTGGAAGTTTGTGTGTGCATTTGTGTGAATGCTTTATTTCTGAAAGTATGGCAGTGTGTATACAAATATAGCAACGTGTATGTGCGTATGACACGTATATCACTTTTACGCGCGTGCGAATGCAATTGAGTTGTAAGTGCATGTACAAGCGTGATCGGTACATAATTTTGTACTCTTGAGTGTGTGGGTACGCGTGTGTACATATAAATTGTATCTACCCATAATGTGTGCCCGTGCACGTTGCGTTTCACACGTTCCAAGCGACAGGTACCCAGCGTGTGGCTCTTCACTCGATGTACATTTTTTTAAATGAAACTATTTTTCTTGCGTGTGCCCTCTGTATTCTGCCTCGCCGACGTCTGAAGGGCCCACCTGCTTGTGTGCAAGTGCAAATGAAACGATTCACTTTTGTAACAGTGCCCATGTTTGTCTGGAGTTTCTTGTATCGTAACTGCGTGAAAGCTACTCTTCGGTTCTTCAGCATTCAAGGTCACGAGGTTATCGCAGTTAATGCGAACGATACCTCACCATCACTTCTGTCGACTGGGTTCCACGTTGAACGGTCAACTCGTAACCACAAAGGTTTGCTATTACAGTATCCCACCAACTGGCTTTAGATCGTCCCCTTGGTCAATAGCGTGTTGGTGCCACACTCGCTGACCTCTACACTTCCCTGCACGTGTGACTCGTAAATTTGCATCCTGATTTTCATTTTACACCGGTGCTTCTCACTTTGCTCAATTCAAAATGTCCAAGTTGCTTACCCAATTCTGCCATGAAATGGTGTCTTCTCTATGTGTCTACAGTCAATGGGGAGACGCTTCTTTACGAGTTCTTCGTTAAAATCCAGCGAGGACCTGTATATAGTAAAGATGCGAGTTATACTGGCACATGAAAATTCCCAGTTAGAAGCTATTTGATGATACACTACTCAAGACAATGCATTTATATGTAGTTCTCTTCTTCCAGCAACGTGAGATATTCTTTCCATGATAAGTTCCGCAACCATAACCACAACGCAACATCAATAACTCGATCCAACGTCTGTTGCAAATATCACTTCCCACCCTCGTATTATTGCTCACGCTACATCAAGACAGCATCATAACGGACATTTGTAAGCAGTATTTTCTCACTGAGTAGCGAGGATTTCGTCAGGATGGGGGGTGACAGTGGCAGTCAATGGGAATAACCGGTCCCTTTGAGATTTTCATACTTTTTTCCAGGGATGCAAAGTAACTCAAGATTATTATGGAAATTAGTGACTGCAGGGTGGGTAGGGCACCAGGAGAGGGAGTACGTACCATTTGACAAGGAGATGAGAGGCGTCTTCTACTTGGCGATGCAGCAATGGGGCTGCGATTCGGGCAGTGGCGTGGCTATTGAGTGCAGATGGTACGAGTGCAGAAAGGGCATTGACTCCGCGCTATGAAGAGAGGGGGGGGAGATTTCAATCTTACCACCAGCGCCCATTCTAACTACGCCACTGAATTAAAGATAGATTGTTCATCATGAAATGGAAGTATACTTCGGATTGTAGATGTGATATTTGAAATTTAAGTACAGGGCATACACTTAGTTAAATTCAAATCACAAACGCCGTTAACCATGTGGTTACCGGTGGTGCAAAAAAAACCTATTCAACACCCCAAGTGTGTGGGTGGGGTCTGTATGTACTGCCATAGACATAAATTCCACTTTGGGATGTAAATTAATATATATTTTTTAAGTAGGAATAAATGTCTGAACTTATTTAGTATGGCCCTGCTTAGGACGGTTGTGTAACATTTTAAGAATGTGAATGTTTATTTCATCAAGTATAAACTTATTTTCTTCAGCAGTGGCGTGAAAACGTTATTTCAATGCTGCGACTTCACCTTGTAAAATCGAACATTCCCTGGATTTCAAATTAAAGATCACCTTTGCAGTGCACGTAACTTTTATTGTCCCAAAACATGGCAAATGCAAAAAATGTACCCGCAAATTACTAAATTGGGATTATACGTAACAACATTGTCCCTTCTGCAAAAAAAAAGTTGGCAGGACCCTCCTGAAAAAGAGTGGAGACTCGGTGCGCCTTTCCTGGGTAATCGCAAAAAGCATCCATCACAAGCAAGCATGGGCTAAACGAAGCCCAGGGGGGTTACCTTTAAAAAAATATATACGAGACCGATATAGATGACTTTAGAACAGGGGTCAGCAACCTGCGGCTCCGAAGCTGCATTGCGGCTCTTGAAATTCGAAACAAATGGCTATTGTTATTTTGGTTGCCGACCCGTGACCATGGAAATCCAGTTTACCATGGGCAGGCAGAAGTTGGCAACATTCGACTGCTTTGTGGCGTTCTTTATTAAGGTCCGTCCCGTATTCACGCGCATTCACGGCTAATAAACTACTGTTTTTTTTACCGAATTCGAAAAAAAATGTCTCTGCTTGTCGTTTTGGTTGCCGATCCATGCTTTAGAAGGAGAAACAGTGACCCCTGATTAGCCACGCCAGCTTACGAGAAAATACATAAACTGGCTTTAAGGTGGAGATTAGAACCTGCAAAATGAAATCCCTCTAAAATGAAAACAAAGTAAATGTAAACTCTCTGCTAACACACCCACTGGAGGTAAACCCTCTGCGTTGGCAACACTTGTTGATGTAACCCGTTTACTGTGGCCAAGCAATAGTGAAAGTAAATCCTCTTATGGTGGAGGTAAAAAAAACCTCGACTGAATGCAACAACTGCTGCTGTAGCTACGAAGGTGAAAACTGTTGTAGCAACAAACCTGTAGCTGCGTAGGCTAAAACAAAAAAAGCCCTCTTGTGGCCACATTGCTGTTAGCTTTGGGTGTTGGTGACATTGATATGTAGCTATGCAGCAAATAAACCTCCCCTTCACACTCCCCGCGGTCCTGCCAAGATTACCGTGCTGTGCTTGCTCGAGATAAATCCTCTAAATCAGAGGGTCGCCAAGCAACATAAGAGCCATGGTTTTTTCGAATACGGTACAACTCAATATTTCAAGAACCGCAATGCACGTGAATACGAGACGGAGATACTTGGTAAATAACTTCACGAAACAGTCCTGAATGCAGCCGCATGCGGCTCTGGACCCGCAGGTTGCTGACCCCTGCCCATGGTAAACTGGACTCCCATGGTGAACTGGACTCCCATGGTGAACTGGACTCCCACGGTAAGCTGGACTCCCATGGTGAACTGGACTCACGTGGTAAACTGGACTCCCATGGTAAACTGAACTCCCATGGTAAACTGGACTCCCGTGGTGAACTGGACTCACGTGGTAAACTGGACTACCATGGTGAACTGAACTCCCATGGTAAACTGGACTCTCATGGTGAACTGGACTCCCATGGTAAACAACTGTGGTGAACTGGACTCCCATGGTAAACTGGACTACCATGGTAAACTGGACTCACGTGGTGAACTGGACTCCCACGGTAAACTGGACTCCCACGGTAAACTGAACTCCCATGGTGAACTGAACTCCCATGGTGAAATCGACTCCCATGGGAAACTGAACTCCCATGGTAAACTGGACTCCCATGGTGAACTGAACTCCCATGGGAAACTGAACTCCCATGGTAAACTGGACTCCCATGGTGAACTGAACTCCCGTGGTAAACTGGACTCTCATGGTAAACTGGCCTCCCATGGTAAAATGGACTTCCATGGTCAGGAGGGAATAGGAAACCAAAATAACAATGAGAACCATTTATTTATTTCTCTCTCGAATTTCAAGAGACGCACTTGGCGCTTTAAAAAAAGAAAAATCCGCCGCCACCGCATGCGACTCCCGTAAGCCGCACGCTGCGCAGACCTCGGCACTAAAGGCCCTGCGAGCACGTGCCGTGGAAGTGCCGGGGAGGTCAACAATCATCTCATCTCACAAACAGCGCTGTGGCGACAACAACAACAACAGCAGCAGCAGCAAAGTGCAGTTCCAGTTGCTGCACTAAAACCCTCTGATCTGGAGGAGGCGGTGTGGGTGGGTGGGGGTTGGAGGAACCCACAGACTTCAGCGCGTTGCACTGTGGGAGCGCTCTCGGACCCCATCAACACGCACGGGGTTGGTTGGGGGGGGGCAGCAGCAGCATCAAGGGCAGCAGGGGGAGCAGCAGCATCAAGGGCAGCAGCAGGAGGAGGAGAAGCAGGGGACGAGGCTGGTGCTCTATCGCTTCTGCATTACATGGCGGCGTCTTGATGCAGTCGCGGTCTCGGCAGCATCTTGCACAGTAGGTGAGACGACGACGAGGTGATGGAGGTGGTGGTGGAGGAGGAGGTGGTGGAGAGGGAGGTGATGGTGGTGGTGGTGCTGAAGGAGGTGATGAAGGAGGTGATGGTGGAGGAGGTGGTGGTGGAGGAGGAGGTGGTGCTGAAGGAGGTGATGGAGGAGGTGGTGGAGGAGGATGTGGTGGAGGAGGTGATGGAGGAGGTGGAGTAGAGGCTGCGAGACGGAGCCTCGCCCCGCACAACTTGCCGCGATGTTGTCGTTGATTGCGGTGTTGATGACGTTGTTGTCGGAGTTGTTGTTGTTGGTGGTGGTGGTTAATGCTGTGCGAGGAGGACGCGGTGCACAGATTTCGGTTGCATGCAAGAGTGTACACGCATGCACACGTGTGTGTGTGTATGTATTCGTGTGTTTATTTACGAGCGTGTACACCGTTTGCAATAGCGTGTACACGTGTGTTAGAGACTGTGTGTGTGTCAATGTCTGTGTGAAGGAGAGTGCACTCCGCGTGTGTGCACGTCTGGTGTGTACACGTGTTGTGTGTGCACGTCTTGTGTGTGCAGCAGAGCTGTGTACATGCGCGTGCGTGGTAATGCGCGATTGTTTGCGAGAAGGTGTGGACCGCGCGTATCTACAAGGACGTGTGTACACGTGTCACATCGGAGTGCGCACGTGTCGTGTGTGTGCGCGTGCTGTGTGTGTGCACGTGGTGTGTGTGTGCACGTATGTGCACGCGTGCCGTGTGTGTGCGCGTGCCGTGTGTGTGCGCGTGCCGTGTGTGTGCACGTGGTGTGTGTGTGCACGTGGTGTGTGTGTGCGTACGTGGTGTGTGTGTGCGTACGTGGTGTGTGTGTGCGTACGTGGTGTGTGTGTGTGCACGTGTGTGTGTGTGCGCGCGCGTGTGTGCACATGGTCTGTGTGCACGTTTCGTGTGTGTGTGCACGTTTCGTGTGTGTGTGCACGTTTCGTGCGTGTGCGCACGTGGTGCGTGTGCGCACGTAGTGTGTGCGCACGTGTGTGCACGTGGTGTGTGTGTGCACGTGTATGCATGTTCACCTGTGCGATGAGTCTGTTGATAGACTCTAGCGCACGATTGTGCTCTTGCAGCAGTGCGCGCTCGCTAACAGCACTTGCCCCGGCCGTCTGCTGAAGACTGTACGGGGGATCTTTGTCTTTGCGGTGCTGGGGAGCGGTGGCCACGAACCCACGGCCACCCGAGTTCCGATTCCTGCTCACGATTTACTCGAAACCCGCTCATGGGACTCCCCCCCCCCCCTAGGTCGGCTCAGTCTCAAACGAGTACCTGGCGTGGCAGTGTGCAGTATAAACATCGCCCACTTGGGGAGACAAAGGCGGCCGTGCGTGCTGGTGCTGGCCACCCACCCCCTCGTGTGCCGTGCCGGCCTCTTTATAGGTGCTTACTAACAGCACTTGTCCCAATAGTCTGTTAAGACTATACGGGGGATCTTTGTATTTTCCTCCCCAGTGCTCTGCGTGTGTACACGTGTGTGTGTGTTTGTATATATAAAAGCTAATAGGCTTTGCCGTGGGCTAGTTGATGCTGTCATTATTAAAACTGTACGGTAATTATTTATTCCCGTGCAAGCCACACTTCGTTTAGATCCAGGAGGGCGACTCTGGTCGTGTAACAACAACAACAACACAAACATTGTATTCGCCCGAACTTTTGCGAGATGCACCTACGAGGTTGGTTGCTTCCCAACCTTCACCTATTCGCGCTGACCGGCGTGGCGAAGTTTTGTTCAAATAACGTGGTGATGTGTGGTCGCAGTAGCTCGCGAAATCGTCTCGCAGGATCTGGAGAGACGGCGGCTGCTTGGAAGAGGCATTAATCCAGCAGTGGATTTATCACGGCTCATGATGACGATGAACTCTCAATACTCTCAGAGGCGTGTGGGAAAGGCTTAATCCAGCGGTTGGTTGAAAAGGAGCCTTGCAATGCGACATGAATGCAATGGGATTTCTGATTTTTTATGGGCCAGATGTGGGGGCACTTCGAGATGATTATATCTGTGACGGGACTTGTCAATGTTTCGATTTAAAGCTTTCGTGACTGCAGGAATTCATCTTCTTGGTTTTTTCGGTAAAGTCACGTGACTTTACCGAAAAAACGTGACTTTACCGAAAAAACCAAGAAGACTTGTCAATGTTGTTACACGTATTTGTTACCTGGGATCGGTGGCTCGAATACCCATTCGGCTAAACGCGTGGCTTTTAAACTCTTGATGGTCCATTGCTGGGTGGGTGGCTACAGTATTTGGGAGTTGTGTGGCGAGTGCCAGGAAGGGCTTTCCTTGGAGCAAAAAAAAACAAAAATCCAACTGTGAGCTGCAAAGTGTTACTCGAAAGGTATTGGCTTTGGTTGGGGGTGGATGAGAATCGTGGGGCCCCGTTAGGGTGAGCACAACCGACTCCACACGCCCCGCAGTGTGAATGCACCGCGAGTCACACTGCCACGGCCTCTCATTGATGGATTGCTAATTGATGCTAATGCCGCTGCTACCGTTTGCAGCCGAGGCCCACAGTCGCTGTGACAGCCAAACGGATCTGTGGCGTGGGGGCTGTGGCCAGGGCCAATCGGTGTACCTACCGCTTGCGTGGGGGAAGACAGTGCTGTCCTCTGTGTTATAAAACAAGCAGTACACTCGGTAAGAAAATCAGTGTTGGGCTTGGGACACGTCGCTTGACAGGATGGTGGGCAATTGACGAGCTTCGGTGACGGAATGGCAGCCTAGAGGACGACTACTGCGAAGATGGAGCGATGAGATCGGTTTGTGTACAGGGGTGAGATGGATGGTGGTAGCAACACTGGACCGTGGGGGGTGGCGATGGCTTGGGGGGGGGGGGCTTCATCCAGCAGTGAATAGACAGTGGCTGATGATGATGCTCGGGTTGACGTAATGGTTAACACTCTGTGATGTGAACCCCGTGACACGAGTTTGGTTCCCGACCACGGTTAACATCGGTGGTGAGCAATATCTGAACCAGTCCTGGGATTTCCTCCACTACACGAACCCACACGGACACGCTTGATAAAGTAGGGTCAAAACAACCCCCATCACTAACATGCGGTGTGGGGAAGCCTTCATCCAGCAGTGTATTAACAAAGGTCTGTACCATGTGATATACGGCATACGCAACGGGATTGCAGGGTTTTTATTTGCTGGCTTTGGGCCAATCGAGATATATCTTAATTGCATGTAAACAACATACTTTCAAATGGTATTTTCTAAGCACAGGGCCGATGCAAAGCAGCCGTGAACAGAGAGCGTGAGTTATTATGGCAGATAAAACATTGACCCATTTTTTTGTGGTTGTATTGACCAAGGTTATAGGAACTTGAGAAACCGACGATGGGAGGCAGTGGAGAACTACGAGGAAAGGTGGATAACAAATGGAGAAGGAATGTGATTGAAATTTGGAACACTGAGCTAGCAGACAGCACTGTCTCCCTCGATATAACGCATGCCATTTCACTGACAAACATTAGTAGACATGTGCCCTGTCAAAGAGAACCTGGAGAGAATTGTAAGGAAAACAATTAAAAAAAACAGAGGGGGTCACGTGGGAACAGATTTGGTGTCATTTTTGCACATAAGACACGATTTGGTGGAAATGTTGGTGCATGCAACCCCCACTTTGCCCCCCTTTTTTTAATGGACGATGTCAGTGCAGTCCTGTAAAGCGATTGGAGGGTTACGGGGGAGGAGAGAGAGGGGCCAGCGCTGGTGAATCTGGTTTCTTTTCGAATCTGTGGCTCTGGAAGGTTCTGGGAATGCCCAACACAAGCCAACAAAAAAAACGAAATGCGTTGCTCACAAGAAGCGCCCGGGTGAACTTGTTGCAGCGGCAGAAGGGGCGGCCACAAAGCACCAGGTGATGTGTCAACCCAAGTGGCCCCTCACGTTCTCTAATGCACAAGCAGCCAGGTTGCTAATTATGTAATCGACACGTGTGTGCGTGCGTGCGTGTGTATTGTTTGTGCGTGTGCATGAGCACCAGCCGTTCGCTAGACGGCGCTCGATCTTGCCCAAAGCAGCTGCGCCTGATGCTGATGGTGGTAATTGTGACGTTTCCACTCGGATGTTCGTGCATTATCTCTCTGCAAGCAGTACGGTGTTTTTTTTAAAAACGCATCTGTGCACGAAGCCGGCAACAGTCATGTGCCATGGGCCCTCTCTGGGATTTGCACCTCATTAGCACTTAAGCAGCAAACACTTTTGTGCGGTTATTATTATTGTTATGATGTTATCGCGTACATTTGCACACCCAGGTACCGATCATTATATATTGTGCGTCAAATGTGCAGATGTCGTCCCCACTCACCTATCCTGTAAAGCTCTGCGACCTATACTTGCGCTTGAAGTTGGCCAACAACTTGCACACGACACTGACGCAGCATGATCAGCCATCTCCAACTGCCGAAATGTACGTATTGAAACTTTGTTTTATATATATATAAAAATTAACAAGTGGTAAGGCCCACTCAGATATGATAGCTCTGTTTCAGAAGCGACCTGGCCACAAATGATAGCTTAACGAGAAAGTGGCTTATCGCGTGGAAATGTCTAGCAGCAGCCAAATACTGGAAACGCGTGACGTTGATTCTAAATGTGGAGGGATAAACCGGAGGACCCGGAGAAAAATCCACACTGACCACGGGGAGAGACAGAGAGAGAGACATGCAAACTCCATATATATACAGGCGTTGGGGTCGGGATCGAACCCCACGACCTTCTGTATACCAGGCAAGGTAGTTAACATCTCGCCTTTTCACTATCGTCGTGTATTATCCTGGGTCTCCAGAACAGACTTCGACGTTGTCTTGAATGAGACAAATAAGCAGACAAATACAGTACCCCTCCACATACAAATGTAGATGTTTTTTTGTTACTCATCCCATGAGCCACATCGTCTTTTACTAGGTTCCTCCTTGATTTTTAATTCATGACTTTAACAGCCCTGCCAATAAAGTAAATCGTTCATTGCTTTAAAATATGTGACAGGTGATCCAAATATAATGCTTGTTTGGATGTAAAGTATTTTAACGTTGTGATTTTTACGCAGCTTATTCAGCGGTGTGTTGAATAATTAAATCTAATTTGACGAAAAAACGAATAGTTGTTTAGGAACTGGCTTTTTTTCTCACTGTGTATACCTTTATGATAACTGATATCAAACATCTCGATAGTTGCAAGTAAAATGAAAAAACGGACGATGTGTAATGGTCCTTTGTTTGCTTAACCACCGAGTTTTTATTTATTTATCAATGTATAGCATATCATTCCAGTTCATACAATACGCACAGTGGAGTTCAGTTCGTGAGAACACTTGTAATTTTCCACAGAAGTAATTCCGTTTTGCAATTTGATTCGCGAATGCGCCGCTCTTGTAGCAGAGTTTACAGGGAATAAAATATCCCTGACGGCTGCGTCAATTCCATCTCATTAACCGTGTGATACGGGGATACGCGACGCTGTTAAGCGTTCCGTTATTACCCTGCCTTGTGCGGCAGGCACGGTGCAATTTTTTGCCCATTAGTATTGACATGCCAGTCTGTGTACCCAGTGGAACATATGCATGTACCATGTTGCGTACGCCTTCTGTCAAAAAGACTGCAGTCAACCTGGAGTCTTTTGGTCACCCATTCGCCATTTCCTCCATCCAGTCATGCAGTCTAGCCCTGCCCCTGTATATGTGCAGGCTCAAGGCCTTCCTCCTTGCTCTGCTTATGACTGACTGTCACTTTCATTATAAATTAAATTAATAAATATGCCTCCTTTCCCCACGATGCCCATGTTCTGCACTGTTCCATGCAGTGTATTGAGGTGCGGGTTCCATTCAGATGATTTATAGATCCTAATTGCAATTAGGGCTTAACTATAATTTAAATGTATTCTAATTATTAGGCATATCACCATGCATTGATTCCTTAAGTAAAAGCTGATACTTGCACGCATGGTGCATATGCATCGAATTGTGTGATTATACAGTCCACGTATTTAATTTTCTCGTCGTCGTATGTAATTGGTTCATGTAAGCCATGCAACCGCCCAAGATATTCTACGCGTATCATAATGCCAAAGCATTAATTGATTGTTATAAAGTCGATTTGCTACATTTAATCTAACCGAGAGGAGAGGATGTTGACGTAGAGGTGTAATGATTAAATCCACTGGCAGTTAAATTAATTATCTAAATTCTGGGGGCATCAGTTAAATTCAAGAATTATATTTTAAAATGGAGAATGTATCGGCCTCTAGCAGCTGCAGGGATCACGTGAGCCCATTATACACAACTTACAATAATAATATACGTCTCTTTATCAATGCACTGCTGGATGAATGTTTCCTTATGCAGTGTCCATGATCGGGATTGTATTACCATACTTTACCAGGGCGGTGATGGGGGGGGGGGGGAGACCCTGGGCTTGTGCAGATATCACTCGCCTCTGATGATGTTCAGAATCAGAGTATTTATATTGCAGAAATCCGATGAGCTATGAAGCTCTTTTTAACAGATATCCAGTAGGGGCGGGTCAAACAAAGCAAAACACGATCGGAGTGCAACGTCTAGGAAAGATAAGCAAATCAATATAAATACTATAGATAAAGTATATCTTAGCCGTGGCCAGGAATAAAATTAGGTTTGCTGGGTTCACAATAGTGGCCCTAACTAAAGCGCTGCTGCTGCACCACCAACTCGGAAACATCGATTACTGCACACATGGTTTGATTCATGTAGTGTGCTTAAGGATCTATACTCATCGATCCATCGTTACACCCCTAGTTACACCCTTAATTATTACCTTCTGTCTGTGTTGTATTTTAAATCGCATGTTTTGTCTATTATTCTAATTAGGCCCATGACCAAATCACGCGAATACGCTAGATCTCCTTAGATCTCGGCAGCTAAGCAGAGGTGAACCTGGATATAGTGCTTTGATGAGTAACCCCACCATACATTAAAAAAACAACAGGTGTTATAGGCTCGCGCAGGGCCACATTGTCAGTGGGGCCAGTGCAGCTAAATCCATTGTTGTACTATACTATACGATAACAATTATACTTCTTCCTGCCTTTGCCAACCCGCATTGCCCGACACGGCCTTTGTTTGAGGCGTTTGAAAAAAAAATGCCCTTCACATGGAAATCCTTGCAAGTGTCTTTTCTCAACTTCAATTCACCATGCATCTTCCGAGATTCAATCCCATTATTCAAGATCCTGTAATCGATCCTCTGGATCTGGAAGGCCCGACCACAGTATCCTCCATGAAATGAGGATGACCATCACCAGGCAGCACAATCCACTGCTGTTCCTCTGATTCAGTGCTCCCAGGTCTACGCTCGCCGCCTTCGCCAGCCCCCACTGACCCAGCACGGTGAAGTACCGTCGAATAAACCCCCCACGATCCGCACTGCGTGGGGAGGGCCTCGTCTAGCCACGGCAAAAAAGTGGGCTGTACGCTAAAGAGACACGTGTGTGTGTGTGTGTGTCTTTTTTTCTAGGAATGTTGTGCACATGGCTGACTCGGTGGACTCGGCACATGGTGCTGGTTAGCATTGTTGGGAAGAAACCTCCCTGAAATTCGCTTCTATGCAAATGAACCTCGCCGTGCCCTGGGCAGGTTTTGATACCACGTGACCCGGGCCTGGAGGAGTAAATGCGCTTCTGGCTGATTGCTTCATCACACAGTCACAATGGGACTTGGGAGCAGATGTGTCGCGAGTCACACACAAAAAAAGCCCCACAAAAGTCGTATTGTAGGAGCCTCTGGCTTTTGAGGCTAAACAACTGAAGAAATGCGTCAACTGTTTTGGAAAATCCCAAGACCTACGCGTTAAAGATGTACACGGTGCAGCATAGTGGTTGGAAATCCACATCTGGGAATACAAATGCCCGTTGAAAGAAGTTGGAAGTCGATCTGTTCCGTGACTGCAGTTGATGCAGCGTATTATAATTCAGCAAGCATTCCCATAATGTATAATTTGTTAGGCTTATGAAACAATACGTTTATTTTCATATTGAACACATAATCTGAATGTGGTGCATTCAGAGCTGCAATGTGTACATATGTAGTGAGTCACTTCGGGTATACACTAATAGTAGGAGGCATACACGTTTATTCTACACTTTACATAGTATAGGGGATAACTATATACGGGCCAGGACAGCCGGCACACTGCCTGACCCAACACCGACGAGAAGGACGAAGACTTCGTAGGCGACGGGCTCCATTCCCAAACCGCAGCAGCCCCGACCCAGCGTCGGGGCCTCCCTTTTATCCTCCCCAGCGTGGCCTGGCTCCGCCCTCGGCCACGCCCCCTTCTGGAACCTACCAGAAGGTTCTGGGCTCTGCCCCACGTGTCCCCTCTGTCACCTTTACCCTACATCCGTTACCCGGGCCTATCACGTGCCCTACTGGCAGACGGGCTGCTTTATCCTCAAATGTCCCTTCTCTGCCAGCAACCCGCGCTACGCGCCTCCAGTGGCACTCTTCAACTGCCCTGCTGCTAGACCGGGCTACCACACCCACGATCCCGTTCTCTACCAGTAACCAGCACTACGCGCCATAGTGACCCATTCTATGTCACTACACATATATACACGGTATGTATTTTCTGCATTCAAGTACTGCAGATGTGAAACTTAAGTTCAAGAGACCAGGTTGCAAGACCCCCCGTTGATCAAAACAAGTTTTCAGATTCGGCTACAATGCCCCAACTTGTTTTGCACTTGCTCGTTATATGGGTTTGGCCAAATCACTTGGAATGCACCCCCATTCTTTTCAGGTCTCGGAAGCTAAGCAGAATGGAGTATGGATACTACTTGGATGGGTTAGCATTATGTATGCCAGGCCGTTATAGGCTTCTGCAGGGTTGTGCTGCAAGGTGGTCAGCAGAGGGCAGTGCACTTAAATCAATTGTTGTACCGCACTCTGCTTCCGTATCTTTATACTCCCTGCCTTCACCAACCCGCACTGACCAGCGTGGCGAAGTCTGTGCAGATAATCCCCACAAAGCACGCGGTGTAGAGAAGCCCTCATCTGGCAATGGATTAACACAGAGGCTGCTGCACATGTTATGTTGACAATGAGTTGACAACACAGGTTAGCTGTGGGCACATCAAATGTTGCAAGATGTTGCTGCAGTCCGCTGGCTGTGACCTGCCGTGGCCACTGAGAGTCAAGATCCATTCCTAATTGGATGTATCGGCCCTTAAAACGCCCATCCCGTACCAGTGCTTCAGACCTGGTCACATGGAATACATTCACAGCTCAGTTTAACACGTAGACCAAAATCATCCAAAATATAGTTTTTGGGGGGTTAGATCGCGTACATATATAAATGTTTATTTATAAATGTATATTTATATATTTAAGGAACAAAACAGGAGGATTTCTCCACAAATCTGACTGTCACCTGATGAAGCGAGTTGTAACTACTGGTGAAACGTCGTACTCAGATTGTAAATGTTGTGGCTTTGCTCTCCAACACACCGGTGTGCTGTGCTAATAACGAATTGCCACGTTCTGTTTACATGACAAATCTTACTAGTTGGTTGTGTCGGCTGCTGGCGGGTTTGACGACACATATATATTTACGCGATCTAACCTCAAAAATCCTGTATTATGGACATTCAAAGCTACAAAACTGCTCCACGTTCCTGTAGCTTCATGCTACGGGTAATATCCAGTGTTGTACAACATGCAAGAAGTGCACTGATCACTTCCAGGTTGTGTGATGTTGGCGGCTGTTTTTTTCCCCGTAGTTTTCCATCTCTTTCAGATATTTTATTTAGTATTTCGCTATATTAGAAAACTTTACAAAGTCACACACTTCATGGGCAGGAAGGACTTGGCTTTGTGGGAAACTTGAAAGATCCTCAGCATGTCCCAGTCATCCACAGGAGACACTATGCTACGTGACGTGCATCGGTATACTGTCGTGGTGGCGCAGTGGTTAGCATATTGTTATGAACCTGCTGACCTGAGTTTGATACCTGGACAAGACTAACATCGGTGGTCAATGGGATATGGAGGCTGTTCCGGGCCCATCCCAACTTTAGCATACTTGCACAAACTTACGAAGTAGGGAGGCCTTCATCCAACAGTGGGGTAACCAAGGGCTACACATATCAGTGTCAAAATGCGACTTGACATCGAAATTTAGTGGGTTGAACACATGCGAGATGAATGAATGATGGCCACGAGGAGAAGCCGGAGGATTAGAACTCTCTAAGGTGCAGATTTGGCCAGCCTGCTGGTTCCAGTCCGGTTCTGAGTGGTCATGGACTCGAGGCATTTCAGCTGGGGGTTGGCAGCCCACACAGTGTGCAGCACAGTTCCAGACGGGACTCTGTGCACCCCACCCCCTACTCCCAGCGTCCCATGGGAAGAGGCCATGTGTGAGTGAGTACGGGTGGTGGGGGGGGGGCACATGTGTCTCGATGCTGTACACAGTCTCGCATTACTAGGCAAGAGGGCTGTTTGCTGGGGGAGGGGGTATATCTGGATTTGATGACTTGTGGGATGGGTTGCTGTGAAGGGTTATTTTGACGTTTTTTTGTTTAATTTCCTGTTAGCCCGTGTTGCTCTTGGTTGCCGTTGTGAATTTTGTGCGTCGTCGAATTATTTTAGATGTTTTCATTTACGGCAAATATACCGGTCGTGTCTTGACACCTTCGACATTGTTTTTTTTGTTCGCGGCGCCTTCAGCGTGCACGGCTGAGTTTTGTCCAGGCTGCACGTGACCTTTCGCCACTGCCCGTGCAGAATCGCGGTTCCTTCACTGGTTTCTTAAACCAGGTCGGGCGATCCTGCTCAAGCGTTACGTTGAAATAAGCCCAAGCTCTTAATAACCTCAATCCGATGTCGAACGCGCAAGTCGGGCGAGGTGCAGACATACAGTGTAGCCCAGAATCTCGATTTCAGCCTTTGATCATTATCCATTCATGTCATTGTTTTGCAATGCTGGTATTGTGTGTGTGTGTGTTTTTTTTTATGGCATTGCAATGAAAATGATTTAATTGCTGCGCAAAGTACACTGATATTCAGACATTCTTGAGGTTCTCCATTGGCGTCACCACTCCACAAGCAACTCCATTCCGAGTAAACCTTAATCTCGGTAACCTTCGCACTTCGGTTGGGTAGCTCGTCGTCAGCAAAGGCTTGCGAACTCTTTGTCACGGATAAAGGATAAAGAAATCTGCATTGACAGCGCAGCACAACGGTCTTCTCGCTTCAGCAAGCCCTGGGCGGGTGGATAGAAGTCTGTTCCCGAAGACGCTCCCGGCACGCGGACCGAAATGTCGGACATCCGTCCCGAACAACGCGAGAAACGCATCGGAGAGCGACGCAGCACAACCGCGAAAAACCTACGCGAAAAACCTACGCAGTAGAATTTTAACAGTCGGCACTTGCGGCGACTGTTTGTACGTGAGAGCTCCTGTATCCAGAGTACCTGGTGTCTCCTTCCTGTGAACGCAGACTGAAACCAAATACCGCTCCCCGTAGTGTGTGAGCAGTCGTAAGGTAGCAGCAATGGTTCACCAGTGCGCATTCCTCGACCACGTCGTCCTCCTCATTTTCAGACAGTTCTTCTCTTTGTTTCTGCTCGAGTTGGAGACAACATTATTCTGTACGTGCAATTTAATGAATGCGAAGATAGATACGGCTTTAGTTATCATAATGCAAACCGTTACATTACCATGTAATGACCTGGCATTAAATGTCTTGTTTATTTAAAAAAAACACAGGCACATATGCGTGTCGGCTTGCGAGTGTGCGATTTGTAAACGTGATGCTGTGAAGCACAAAAGAAGATCCACTCTGCATTGTTACGAAAGAATGTTACTAGTAACGGCACTTATACTGACTTCCAATCCATTTTTACATTTTAAATGCACGAACAAAATGTGTTATTTAACTCGGAATTGCACATCAAGACAACATGTCCACGTGCAACAGTACGTCAACTGCAGAGATGGAATGATGAAATCGGCTCGTGCAGATGCTCGATTTATTCCTCCGAGAGGTGGCGACGGCTTGGCGTAGCCGTCATCCAGCAGTAGATTGATGATGGCTGATCATGATGATGATGGAAACGATGAACTCCGTGGATCAATATACATTATTGTGGACAGAGTTGCAGATGTCACATGAATCGCAGGCTTTCCTTGCACATTATTTCACAGACACGTTGCTGGCTAATCGTCATCTGATTAATCACGTTGAGAAAACCTTTCGGTGTAAATATAAAAAGCACCACCATTAAGAATTAGCCATCTGCCTAACAGATTTCGCTAGAGAGCAGTATTACCTGCATTTGCATAAGAACAACATACGCACCTTTCCGAATGAATGCACCACAATAATTGGCCTTCCAATGTTTTTGTGACCACTAGACTGAACATCATTTTAATTGGTTACATTGGCACGAAGTTTGTAAACGTTCACTCTGTGTGGTGTGGCAGGACACTGCACACGTTTAATAGCGCTCTAGGAGTTTTTAATATTGCCCATTTATCTTGCTTTATAATGCCACCATCAATGCCAAGAGGGGACAGTTTTTAGAATGTATGATTATTAGTATTAAGCAATGTGATCCCTTTCTTCTTAACAATCTCATAATTCGTAATGCCATCGTGATCAAAGTGTTTCGTCATCTTTAGCCTTGGTCAATCCGCTGCTGGATGAATGCACGATCCTGCTATGTGATTATCCACCTGTACTCAGTACTTACTGATAAAATTAAGCAAACAAAAAAAACTTGCGTAAATAATTTCCGCGTCACTTTTTTTCCCCTCTTCTTTCTTTTACAAGTGAAGGAATAAAACTCGAGCAACATTGGTTCCGATCCCACTTTCAGTTAATGAAGCACCAGGGGGCCAAGGAGAAAGTGGTTAGCTCGCATCCATGCTGCGAGCCCAACGACTGCACGTTCAATTCTCGACCACGACTCAGCAAGTGCGATGGTCAAACTGGATCCGGGCCGAAACCGTGGGTCCCAGAAAATCAGTGTCGGTATGTATGGTGCAGATCTTTCACTCTGTACGTAGCCAAGCATACTAATCCAAGGTGCGGGGGAAGGACAACAAACGAAACGCACAAAGCAGATCTAAAGAAATGAGTTTTCCGTCTAGAAGATTTAAAAGTGCATGGCTCCAGTGGCTTCATGATATCGGAAAGAAGAGCGTTCCAGACGGCCACAGAAGCGCATCTGAAAGCGTGTGATGCGCTGACCGTCTTTGTTTGATGGTTAGGTAAAAGCCGCTGCTTTCGAGGATGACCGGAGTTTGTGTGATGGATTATGCTCCTTGACGAGATCAGTGAGGTCTCGTGATGTACGCACAACTCGCGTGGGGAGACTGCTGTCTGCTGTGTTTTGAAGCCAGTTTCTGTTCTATTCCTGCGCACGGCAATTTGTTCAGGAGCTAAATGCCAATGTCGAGGTCTGCTTAGCCACAAGAGAGCTTTGGGCAGTATCATTAAAGCCAATTAGTGATACTGTATGGACACATGGTTGGCGCAGTAGTTAGCACCCAGCTGAGTTTGATTCCCGTCGACGGCTAGCATCATGGTGTATCTTCTTACCCCCCACCACTTAACAAACCTGCACTGACCAGAATGATGAAGTATGATTGAATAACCCCCACAGTTATAAACGTACCTATTCATTAATGCGTATTCATAACATGCGTTTGCATTTAACATAATAACATTAATAGTACACTGCTCACATTTCTGACCTTTACCGATGTAAGTTCACGATTCAAAGACATTTGATGCACACTCGTGGTGAAAATTCGTCAGTAAGTATTCTCACGGTTGAATGAACTCAGAGGCAAGCGTCAATCATTGTCACGGTGATTGACAGCTTTTGATCCAGCTACTTTGCTAACCGGCAAAAAAAGCGACGTTTTAATGAATACACAATGGCATTGCTTAAATATAATTTATTTTTAATGAATACGTACACTTTGCATCTGTCTTTTGATATGCCTGTGTCTAGAAAATAATAATAATGTACAGCCCATCGGTCAAATCCGCTGCTGGATGAAGGCCCCCACCCCACACCCGGCAGTGGAGTTCGTGGAGACTATTTGACAATTTGACCAAACTTCACCGTGCTGGTCAAGGGGTGTCCGTGTACTTATTCGGCGTGATTAGATTGCATAGTTGGACACCTTTCTGCAGTTGTTTTTTTGCCTAATGTGGTCCTAGTTTTGAATGATGTGTTAATCTTCTCAGTCCAGCAACTGGCTGGGGCTTAAGGAGTGGACGAGGTTGATTTTGTGCGTGCGTGGATGAGATTCGTTTCTGCGTGCGTTACAAGAGACTGCATTGTGCGGTGGGCACAATGAACGCGCAGGAATTGAAGCACCGATGTGATGATAAAGGGGCCTTTGAAGTGAATGGGTGCTCTAATAGGGATCTGCATAATGGAGAATCTTTCTTTCTTTCGTATGGCATTGTGAAAAGCAACAGTTTTTATTTTCTCTTAATGATCGTCAGAAATGAATGGAAAGGTTCCTCATCCAGGCCAATGATTTGGTTGACGCAGTGTGGATTTCAGCGATACCGCCAGGATGTGCATGGATGGAGCATTCATCGGGAAATTATGACAGGGGACTTCAACAAAAGAATTTGGGCGTTTGGTCTCTTTGGAAGTGTGTGTGTTGGCGCTTTGCACTCAGCTGCTTCTCCGGACAGTGCTCGAAACCTTCCCCGTCTTCTAGATTTGAAGTTTTCGTGACTGCAAGGGTCCATACTCTTTGTTTTTTTCGGTAAAGTCAAGTAGGTAAAAAAAGAAAATAAATTAAATCACGACGTTTCGGAGTAATTACTGTAGCTCATTTGATACAGTAATTTTGCTGTGACGGTTCCGCCTGAAGATGGAAGCTTGTGTTGCCTCCGAAACGTCGTGATTTAATTTATTTTCTTTTTTTACCTACGTGACTTTACCGAAAAAACCAAAGAGTATACTTCCCCGTCTTGTCATCTTGGCGGTGTTTTTGCCGCCAGACGTGCCTGCTACAAGGAAGCGCTTGTCCCACTTATTGAGATACATTTTGCTCTGCCCTTTTGAGAGAGGGGGGGAGAGAGACAGACTGCACTTTGCCGGAGCAACTCGATCGCTTGTTGTAGACGTTTCAATAAGAACACGTTTCCTAGAAATTGGACAAGCCTTCGAGCTGTACAGTGGACTATTTTGATGCACGGAGTGTTGTCTATTTTTGGCTTAAACTGTGCAAAAATTTCTCTTCCAGTGGCATTTCCTCCTTTTGTTTGTTTAAAAAAAAAAGTTGCCGTGGGGCGGTCGTCTTGCGGAGGGGGTCTTTGCGTGGATGCTTGTGTGGTGGTCGGGAGAGCGGAGCAGCATGCTGGGTGTTTTGGGAGTCGTGGGGTGAGAGAGCTCGTGGAAAGAGAGACACACGGCCACGTAGTTTTTTTTCTCAAAAAAGAAACTTTCCAAAGCATCTCCAGGGTAGCGTTCATAAACATCGATGTTTGTCGATATAGGGCCGATGCATTTTTACTTGTTTGGGGGCAGGATAAAAAAACACAAAAACAAAAAATGGAAGAGAAATATGGCACAGGATTCCATGTTTTATAATTACGGCCAAAAAGGTTTTTTGTATCACTTTGGCTGTTGAGTATCGCACGCACTGTGAAATACTAATTTCGGAATTGAACGCCACTCTCACATTGACAATGCAAGATTTAAACAATTAGTACACTTTCGGCAATTGATGAGAAACACGTGCTAGAAACACAAGAGGAAGGATTACAAAAATAATGATGATACTCGCAATCGGTGATTTTTCGACAGCAAAAGGTCAGATTGTGTCAAGAGGATGAGTCCTCCCATCATGCCCTTGGACGTCAGCGTGACACCACCCCACACAGCCTAATTGTGGACCACCAACCCAAACGAGTCAAAATAGTGGCCGTATTATTTGTAAAGACTCATCAGTACAATATAGCCCAGGGCTTAGCTTCACGCTGAATATTGTCGGGGTCACTGGCAGACAGGAGCAATGCACGTGACTGGTAGCCACGGCCATCGCGACAAGTATATTGGATGTGGTGTGTGTGCGCGCCGGGCGCGGAAATATTTTCTGTGCCGCCGACTCGGACAGACCCAGCTGAAATTAAGCCCCCCACCCCCCTGAGCACAGCCATCAATTGCTTGACCTCTCCCCCACTACCCCCCCCCCACTGCTTTGTGGCTCAGTGGCTTCACGTGGCCGAGCCGCCTCCAACTCCACCGCCGCTTCACCCGCGTAAAGTCACCGTTGTTTTTGCGTTTTGGTTTTAAAGCCGAGCACGTGTGTGCCGCTGGCGCTGGCGGCGCCGTATTGACAATGCCCTTGATGCGGCTCGGTGAATGGCGTCACGTTGCGTAAAAACGTGCAGAAATCGCGCGTGTGTGCGAGGCCCCCTTTATTGCTTCCTCGTGCTGGGGTTGATGCTGGCCGTGGCGCACGTCAACAGTCGTTCAGTGACCTCATATTGCCCGAAAAGAAAAAAAATTGCACCCGGGACCGTTTGATGTTACAATAACACGATGCAAGCAAATGTTCCGAATTCGGCGTGCTTCCATGGACAACGCCGGCGGAGTAGTGACGCGGCGGTTGGCGCACCACGTTGCCCTCGGTTTAGATTTTGTGTTCCGCTCCAACCAATTGATCGTCCGATTCGAGTTGCGATGCTACGTGCACGTGAAGGTACAAAGTCAAGTTATCGCCATGCTTCAGCGAGAGTCGGGGAGATTCAAAATTCTGTTGGTAGCCCTGAGCAAGCGGCGCAAATTCCACATTTCCGCGGTCGGTGATAGGAGGACCACTTGCGCAATGCCGATTATAAAAGTACCGTATTTAGAACCCGTTCTTGCCCCCTGTACAATTTGCTTGTTGTTATCTCTATTGCTGTGCGCCATGCGAGCCACTCCCACCCCGCGTTGTTAAAAGAACCCAATCAATCAGCGCATGTCACGGTGAACAGAAATAGGCGACGTGTGTTACGCTTTCGGGCCTCGCCTCTCACGTGTTCAGACTCGGCTGCGAGCACCGCTGCCAACTGGTCGGGTCAACGTGTTTTTCAAATCTGCCTTGCCGTCTTTGGAAGTCCCCCAAGGTTAACGCTGCGACGCTCCCAAACAAAAATGTATTCTGTCGTGCGAGAACATTGCTGCTTGTATGATAAGCGGTAATGCGGCTTTTGAATGAGATCGATTTTTTTGTGCATGCACCGTATATAGCAGGACTGCGTATATGTATTTGAGCGTTACTTTGAACGTCTTTCACGCCGTACGTAGCCAGCTGTGCTCATCGGAGGTGCGGCTCAAAATGCGTGCAGCCCAAATAGTGGTTTGTGCTGAACTGAGAAGTCGCCCTTCCATTGGGTGTCTCCCAGCTGAAGTGCTTTACTTTTCCAGCACGTGCCGCTGCGCAGCGACGCTTCGGGGCGAGAGGAGAAAACGTTGACCAGATTGGGCGCACGCTTTCCCTGCAATAATTTCGCCTGCCCTCTCACAGCGCTTCTGTGCTACTGCATCGGTGCTGTCCACCTACGACGACTTGCATTGACCCGCTTGGTGAGGTATTGCCTTCCCATGCCTTGCGGATCATGGGGGCGGTGGGGGGGACGGTCATTGTACGTCATGGGTTTGTGTCGGGGGCCGCCACATTCACCACAATGTAAAACAAATTAAGAAATTGATTATTGAAATGAACCATGACCGTGAATTATGACAATTAATTAAATCACTCGTGGTGGTTGTGTGCGGTGTGAATCATCCCATCCTTGATTTATCATGTGGTGTGGAAAGGCTTTGAGCAACTTCAGGCTGAGTGTTCTTGCTGTTTCCTCTAAGTCCGAGCAGGGTAGGGCCATGTGGTTTTTGTGAAGGATTTGGAATCTTAATGCTCGAGGAAGTTTACGGAATAAACACGTACACTAGCTGGCTTGTTCTGCCCCGTGCCTCCGAGTCAAAAAGGCGATTGTGAGGACCATAGATGGTGCACTGTGCTGCTGATGCGGCAAATGAAGGAGAACACGGGCTCGGTTGGTTGTTAGCAATGTCAGAAAACCAACATTATAGGACAACGTAGCCCCACGATCGGCCCCAGCAAGGCATGCAAAGAACCCCCGAAGAAAAGAGCCGCGTCTGAGCCGAATCTTCGCCGACAAATCACGGCTGGATTCTCGGTTCTTCCGTTTTTCTCTCATGTCCTCTTCTGCTGCTGGACCTGATCACATAAATTGTGGTTATCATCACCAGGCAGCCCGAAATCCATTGTTGTACCGTTAGTCAACGCTCCTAGGTTTACGCTCGCAGCCTTTACCATCCCCGCGCTGACCAGCGTGGTGAAGTACGGTCAACTGCACCCCCGTAACCCGCACTGCATGGGAAGGTCCTCATCTAGCGGTGGATTGATATAAGGACTGTACACGTGCACTGGTACATGTACACGTCATCCCAATATCCTTGTGTTGGTTACTTTCTGTTACCAGTGGGGTTTAATCTAGTTGTGAATGAAGGCACTTTCTGCATTGTGGCAAATGAATGGTTCACATTGTGTAAACACTCAGTCAAATGTGCCTAGAAGATGGTGGCCGGGTGAGAGAAAAGGAGATGATGTGATGATAATGAACCGGTGGTCACTAAAAGCGGAGTCAATTACTGGGCTGAAATCTAATAATAGTGATAATTCACGTCGCAATGCATTTATCTTGGCCTATGAATTCGTAATGGAACCGAAGAAACTGGAGCAAAAAAAAAACGCCGAAGCCTTTTGTTTCGAGGGTGAGGTCTCTCCCGGTCGAACTTCCGTCCGTCCGTTGCATGGACCAGGAGACTTCCCTTCTTCAACACGAGTGTGGCGAGCCAGGGGAAGGAGCCAATAATGTTAAATGAGAGGCAACATATGCCATCGCAGCTGAGCATGGGGAGAGTTTCACCTCGGTTCCCGTGTTAGATATCCTGATGACATCCAAGGCCCCGCCACGTAAATCCTCATTCACAGAGAACTCGGTGACTGTCCAGATGCAGGGGATTGATTTTAATTGTTCTTGATTTTGGTCAATCGAAGTTGAGCAAAAACCGCTTGCAAGGAATTGCACGTATATAGGGCCATTGCTGCTTACATGCCGCAGCAACTCAAAAGCACATCTGATCATCTCAACTATTCAAACGTCCTGTTGCAGCCTGGTGGCAGCTGTACATGTGCGGCACAAGTCAAACGCGGCACCGGCCTGCAAGCGTGCATTAATCTGCAGAGTAGAGGGCGACGTTATGACGTGAATTTTCCCAATCGAGTAAGTTGTGAGTAAATAATGACTTTTGAACCTTGACACCATGAGTTTCAAGGCGGCGTCGTCCGAGTTCTCCAGAGCCTACGTCCTGTCGCAGAACGTTTACAACGCACCACCGTGGCCTTCCCCGACCCTTTAAAACCCCACTGTCGTCCACCGTGAGTGTCCAAGGTATTCGACAAATAACGGCGATCGTACAGGGCTCGCAACATTTTAGCGTGCCCCAGTTCTCCCTCCACGTTTGCTCTCGCGAAGATGGCTGCGTGTGCGTCTTGGCGTGTCATCACTGCCCGATGACCGCGTGTGTATTTATGCCGAGCTCTCTACCATGCACAGAAAACGGTGTCATATTTGGCAACCGCTGGGAGAAGGGGTTCGCAGGGGGATTGTGCTGCTGCTGCTGCTGCTGCATTATTGCGAATGTAATTGTGGCGTGGAATGACGAGGCGGCGGTCTGAGATGGCGGTTTTGAACTCTGTGCGAAGAGATGGAACTTGTGGCCTGTGGTTAACCATCCTATTCTTAGTGAAGCCATGAAGAATTTATCGCAGATTTTGGAATGCGCAAAAAAAATATTTACTTCAATGGTGTGAACTGGATAGAATTGGGTTGCCGCGTGTTGTGAATTACGCGCCTGTAATTAGATTATTTTTGTTGGCAAGATAGCACGTAAACAATTTAGAATTTAACGCAATGAAACGTTGTGTGGGTTACAAGTGACCGGTGCGCTTTTAGAAATGTGTCTTTGTACATTCCATACGTATGTGTTCGAGTAACGTACCTACACGACAACAGGAGTTTGCCGGCGCAACGTACGAATGTGTGTACAGAAGTACGCTAAATACTTTCACAAAGTTGGCGAGCCGTCATGAAGTAAAGCAGACACTCCTTGTGTGGTTTTCTCAGATTGCTGATCATAAATTCCATAAATACTTCGATTTTTTGTTGTTACAATATTATGTTTTTGTATAGCATGTTCTGATATGCCACTTAATAAAAAAAGCTTTTGTCTGGTAATTACAGACTTTAGCTGCCTTGTACCGGGCTGTCCCAGATCTTGTTCGAAACCTCGTTAATGATGTGTTGATCTGGTTGATCGACTTGAAATATCACAACGAGTACCATTGATTGTAATTTTACACTCTGTTTCTCATAAATAAAGCTTTAAACTCTTGTCAGACCGATGCACACATCGTTTTTGTTTTCTCCTAGTCCTCCGGTTTTCCCCTTCACATTTAGAAACACGCGTTTAGAGTATTTGGCTTCTATAAATGTTCACGTGATAAGCCACTTTGTTGAGCTATCATCTGTGGCTAGGTCGCTTCTGAAAAAAATAGCTATAGCTCAGATTGGGCCTTACCTTGTAAAATAAAATAGTTTAGGTACCTATAGTTTGCATGTTATCTTTTAAATATTGGTTAAAAGTGTACATGTACGGCCCTTTTAAAAATGGGGGGGGGGGGGGCCCCGGTGCATTGTCAGCAGAGGGCAGATCAGCAAAATCAATGCTCCCGTGTCTATGAAGTATGTGGGACTTCTTTCGTTCCGTACTTAGCCCACCGTGCTAATCGGAGGTGCGATGGAAGGGCAACAAACTAAACACAAAGCCTTCACCATGCAGCACTGACCAGCATGGTGAAGTATGGTCAATTAGCCCCCTGAACTGTACGACATGGGAGGCTGTCATCTAACAGTAGATTCATACAGGGCTTCTTATTCTTTGTTCGTGTTGGCGGGGTGATTGGCAACCGTGTCTTGCGTTGGTGGCCGAGGCTGGTGAACCAGGTTGAGGGGTTGCGGGAGCGGTGCTGTGGACGTCTCGAGACGCCACCAGCGGATGAGCGAAGCGTCGGGCACTGCCGGGTGACGCTTTCCCACCGTTTGGCTTTGGTAGCCACGGTCACTCGGTGGGGAGCGGCTTTTCATCTTCCACCATGTGCTGTATACACTGGCGCTTGTACTCAGGGCTGCGGAGGACGCATGCAAGCTCTCAGGCGGTGCAGTTGAACCAGGCGTTTGTTCTTGTATATCGGCAGCACGCTCACTCAACAATTAAATTGTGCGCAAAAACTAAAAATGGATGACTGCTGCCGCAGGCCAGTCGGCATAGCTGCATTGACCACGCCTGACAAAGGTGTATCGCAAACCCTATGCTGACTTGGGGTTTAGTTTTGTTAACCACATTTTCATTACTGCTGCAGGCAACAAAGGATTGTGATGCCAATAAGTGCTTAAGGATTTTGGCAGAGCAGGAAAGAACTTAAAATTCTTAAGCAGTGGCATTTTTTTCCGGCTGGCTGTTACATTGAGGCTGCCGGCTGCCACACATTGTGAGTGTTTAGCGATGCCAAAGGAAGTTGGCGCATTTCTGCGTCGGCTATTTCCCAATTGATTAAAATACAAAAATGTCTCTTCCTCTCTGTGTTACCTTTATTTTTTTTTGACATTCTGGAAATGGTACAGTAAGAACAAAATAAGGGATCATCGTTGAAGCCACACTAGGTATGGCTACGAAGGCAGGCAATCCCGGATATTAACTTAAAGAGCGTTATATGGATGGGAGGTGGAACGTTGGTGCAGTCGTAAGTGCACAGCACTACAAAAAATCAGTGTGCAAGTGAATATCCTGTTCTTCACCCACCTACACCAATCCGTACTGAGCAGCAGGGTGAAGTATGGTCAAAATCCTCAGACAAACACAGCATGGGAAATCTTCATCTCTCTTGGTAGGTTATGGATGGAATTTTATTTTACATGAGGAAACGTCGGCTAAGACGTGGAGCCCTTGAAATCTGCAGCGACGCACAGTGATACTAAATTATGCACATTTTCTTCAGCAACATTTACAAGCGGACTTACTCTCTGCAATGGCTGCCGACTAAAGTACAACGATAAAGGTGCAGCCCTGCTGTTGCTCGCTCACTTCACTGCTGGAAAAAGGACTTCCACTAGAGGGAGCTCCACAGAACCTCTCTTGAGGATTTTCGGCCTAATTTTCAACCACTGACCAGACGTGTTGGCAGAAGGGGCAGTACCCACACTTTACTCCACCACACGTGACCTGCTGATCAATTAACTGGTGTGCCCCGGTGGCGAGATATTATCTGCCTCGCCTGCAATACAGGAGGTCGTGGGTTTCGTCCCAACCCTGACGCTTGTATATTTGGAGTTTGCGCGTGGATTTTTCTACGGGTCCTCCGGGTTTTCCCTCGACATTTAGAATGAACTTTGCGTTTCAAGTATTTGGCTGTTATAAATGTCCACTTGACAAGTCACTTTGTTGAGCGATCATTTGCGGCCAGGTTGCTTCTGAAAAAGAGCTATATAGCTCGGTGAGACTTACCTGGTAAAATTTTAAGTTTAGTTTTAGTATACTGCTGCGTGAACAGATGCAGGCGATTTAAAAAAATTTCGCCGTCGTTCCACTGCCACGCTGAGACACCGAACCGGCGAGTGACGCTGTCGGCTGAAATACTAAACATTAATTTTATCCCGAATACAACCTAAAAAAAAGATATCGCCAATTTAACTATCCTGATACTTAAACGTGAGTAAAGTACTGCAGATGGGAGTGTTTTGCAGACAGCTGATGAAGGCTGGAAGATGAGCCAGACCTGACTGGCCTTTTCCTGCTTTGAAATACCAAACTTTGCGCTGCATCTTGTTTCCCGTCTTGGCTGCTCTCCCAGCCACTTTTAAACCATTAACCCGACTCGAAAGAATTTCGCCTTCCATGATGCATTAACGTGACCCGAGTTGCCTTTTTAGTACGCCTTTGTTTTATAGTGACTCACAATAAAGTCTGGCCAGCTGCATGTCTGGCTGCTGCTTGTCCACCTGCCACCGCTTGCATTTTCATGAGAATAAATGGGTAAATGGGAGATGCTGGCGTAGTGTAATGATGGGCACGCTGGATTTGCAGTCCGGAGGGCCCCCGGCGTGGTGTAATGATGAGCACGCTGGACTTGCAATCCGGAGGGCCCCCGGATCGCTTCCAGCTCCTGGCGCGGAAGTTTACGCGACGTTGCAAGTTTGTTAAAGCCCCCCCCCCCCCCCCCTCTCCCCCCGACGATGTAAATAGGAACGCCCGCAGTTTCGTCGATGGGCCGGTCGCTCCGCGGTTCAGGGTGAAGCGTGGGTTACGGCCACGACGCTTCCAAGACGTTGCGGCCAGTGTGCAGGCCAAATATCTTCTCAGAGGGCCCTTCCGACAGCAGTGGCGTGTGGGTGAGCAGTTACGGGGCTGCGCCTTTACCTTGCAGGAGGCATGAAAACAGGGTTTTCATCCTGCACGCGTAGGAGCTGATAGTTGAGACAGGTCCGTAGGTTTCCATGAAGGCTTTGTGATTGATGTTTATGCAATTGTTCCGCACAGTTGGAAAGGAAAGGTGGAAAAAGGTATATACGCTTCTGACGAGCGGAACACGAGGCGTCTGCCGTACACGCTGCGGGGTTGTGATACAGAGGAGGATGGTTTACATGCAGAGCTGAGTCGACGTGGCTTAGTTTAGAGTGAGCACAAGTCCAGATGGTGAGCAGATGTAGCATATTGCTGTTTAAATTGCAGATATTAAAGTCACCATATTTAATAAATAAATGTAAGAAAATTGATTGGAATGGAAAGGTTTTTTTGAATGCATTATACCAAATGTCAGGTTCCCTATGCCGTATAGATCACGGGGTCTTTTTCAGACAATAATTGAACGTTCTGGTACGTACAGGGTTCGTGGAGTTATGGGGGGGGGGGGGGGGCCAAGACCGGTTCAGATATCTCTCGCCGCTGATGTTCGCCGTGGCCGGGAATGCAACCCCCGTGTGTTTCCGTGAGCTGTGCCACTCCGCGACCGCTCCACTCGCTCCTCTTGACGTTCAGCACGTCAAGAAAGTCACATTTCGATATATGGGATTTTTTTTTGGTGTCAGTTGTGCTTTACATGCCACTGCCAATGGGGTTGTAATTAAAGTTGTGATTTGGGCTTTTAGTTGAAAATTTGCATTGGATCTAAAAAGGCGATGAAGATGATGCATTTGTGTTGCATGAATAAGATCCAGACCATTAGCGTATTTAGACAATACGCGTTAGACTATATGTACAACTTTTTAAGCACCGGACATAGTCAGCCATGCTAACCAGACATGCAACCTGATCACAAATGATAGCTGGACGATTTTTG